>CAWUPM010001433.1:0-141947 GCA_963924295.1 Dioctria rufipes
TTGTTACTGTTTCTTTGTGAGGAAACTTGTTTGAGTTTTTGAAGTACTTGTTATAAAATTATAACCAAGTACTCTCATACAAGCACCTACTTTGTTGATTTGGTTATCAGAAATGTCGCACTTTTTTGTAACGGTATATATCGGAGTAGCTAATGTAGCTTTGCTCCTATGTGTAGTATGGTGGAGTAGCTAATTTAGCTTTGCTCCTATATGTGGTGTTGTGGAGTAGCTAATATAGCTTTGCTCCTATATGTAATGTAGTGGAGTAGCTAATATAGCTTTGCTCCTATGTGTAGTATGGTGGAGTAGCTAATTTAGCTTTGCTCCTATATGTGGTGTTGTGGAGTAGCTAATATAGCTTTGCTCCTATATGTAATGTAGTGGAGTAGCTAATATAGCTTTGCTCCTATATGTAATGTAGTGGAGTAGCTAATATAGCTTTGCTCCCAAGGTGTGGAATGATTAGTGTAATGGAGTAGCTAATTTAGCTTTGCTCCTAGTATGGTGTAGTGGAGTAGCTGAACAGCTTTGCTCCAAATGATAACAACTGAAGTGTCTTGTGTTGAGTTACGATTGCAACTAGTCTTTTAATAAAATCTTTATAATATTTATACTAAAAATATAACCTTAACTGCTACGGAAGTAAAGCTAAAACTCTTAATTAATTTCCTCACAGCGCTCGCCGTATACATATATGTATAAATTACGCTTTGCTCAATATCTACAGCTGGCCATTATCATCCGTAAATATTTTTGGTTAAACGTTTGTATTTTGTTTATAGACGTACATACATAAATATAAATTTCGTTAAATGTTTGCAGCTGGTCAATGCTACTTCACGTCATTCGTCGTGAACCATTAATTTGGTCGCCTACATACATACATTTGTTTTACCTCCGGCGCAAGGTCGTCATATTACAATGTGGGATTTCTTGCGAGCCGGGGTATTACCTCACTTTCTTTTTCCACTTGTTTTATAAGCGGAAATAATTGCTGTAGGTCAGTAATAATATGTATGTACGCGCCATTCTTTAGGTAAAATGGTATAATGTACCGTATGTATGTACATGCATGCAATGATTTGTTTCACTTGCTATGCAATGTAGGTATGTACATATGTATGTACATATTTTCTTTTAAAGTAGATCTGATAGGCAAAATAAGTATGTATGTACGTATGTATGTACGTAATTTCTTTTTGTAAGGGCTGTATGTAACAAACCTCCCTTTTTTTTAAAAAAGATGTGTTATTCTTAGAAGAGGAATAACGCATTCGAACATTGTATATGGCTTTGATAGATAATAATAAAAAAAAATAACAACATGTTACATATATGTATATACATAATGCCGAGCGCTGAGACGATTACTTAGTTAGTTTGAAGAAGCTGACTTATCTGTATACATTATCGAGAATTATTTCTAGCCTATTTATAAAATTTTTTTGTTTAAGATTAATTAGATACAGAAAGAAGAAATTTTTCTCTTATGCAGGTATAAACATGTTTTTTTTTTTGTATTAATATATCTGTATATCAAATTACAACTTAACATTTTATGGCTTTACAATACCATATACGTACACATTTTTTTTTTTTTATTCTTAGTTTTTTTTATTTTTACAATTTTAATTCTTTATGCTTTATATATTTATATGTGTAACATATGTTCTCATTCCAATTTTAATTTGTTGCCGCATATGTCTGTATATACGTATGTTCGCATTATAATTTTAATTTTTTTTTTGATGCATTTACTGTAATATATTTGTATGTGCATATGTTTTCATTACCTTTTAATTTTTTATGCACCTACAATAAGATATGTATGTGTACATATGTTTTACTTATAATTTTAATTTTTTAATGCATTTGTTGTAATATATGTGTATGTACATATGTTTTCATTACAATTTTTTTTTTTTTTTTTTTTTTTTATGCATTTATTGCAATATATATGTGTGTACATAAGTTTTCATTATAATTTAAAGTTTGTATGCGTTTACTGTACAATATATGTGTATATACATTTTCCATTATATGTCTTTATGATCTATTGGTGTATATCTAATATTTCTTTTTGTTACAATTTATTTATTTACCTTAATCTATATATATATACTTTTGACACCATGCATACATATTTCTCTCCCGTTAATTTTATTCTTTATATTTTAAACAAGACAGATATTTTCAATTAATTTTTGGTTAACTTGGATTTGAGAAGTTACTAAACTACTTGCAAATTGCGGGGGCGTGTACATGAATTGGGATGGGTTATAGATGGTGGTAGTGGTGGTGGTGGAGGTATTGATAAATGTTGCCTCTTATTTTCCTGGGGTTGCGGGTTAGTTTGTGGCTTACTTGAATCTTTTGATTCTGAATGAACGGTCTGAGATGCCGCTTCTGGTGAGTTGGTTAGGGGTTTTACTCTCGCTTTGTGAGCTTTGGTGATCTCTGATTGGAAGTTTTGGGAAATTTGTTTAACTTTGTTCATCGATATCTTTTCCTGGTTTGGAATATGAAGATTAGATTTGACATCTTCTTTGCATTTGGTATTTAAGTTACCCGGAATTTCTACTTTACGTTGTAGAGGTGTCTCAGCATCTAACTGAGATTTTGGATTACTTACGATTACCACATTGGGCATTTCCACTATGCTTTTTTTTTCTTGTTCTTTATAGTTTTACATAACTTCAGTATACCAATTATGCTGAGTAATAAAATTACCAGTGAACTCAGAGATAGGGAGCTTATTTGAACCATTTGTGATTCAGTTCGCTCTTTTCTCTGCTTTTCCAGTGTTTTTATTTGTTCTTCCAATTGATCTAAAGAGTAAGAATTCTCATTCAGAATATGATTGGCATCTTCTGCTCTTATCATAACTATATGTTTCTTTACGGTGTTGTTAACATGTTGGATGAAGTTCTGAATGGTTTCAGTTAGATTTGAATTTATGGGATGAGGGTATTCTGGTTAAATTTGGCAATAAAAATAAAAGTAATTAACTAATTATTGTCTTTCTTTAATCAAAACAAAAAAGATTTTACCTCTGATTTGGTATGTTGAGGTGGAATGTATTCTTTATCTTTCTTTTAAAAGGTTAACTATTATTCGTGGAATGGTCTTAACCTGTTGTTGTGCACTGTTACTCTTCGTCTGCCGATTTGAATAATAGTATTTACAGGATTGAAAGCTTTTATTACTAGATATGGACCTAGCCATATCTGGGACAACTTGTGTTTCTTAGCTTGATTCTTCAATAATACTTTATCACCTGGTTGGAAAGTTACTGGTTTTGAATGTTTATCGTAGTGTAGTTTTGACTTTTCCTTAGCGTTAAGTAAATTTTTTCGGGCAATAGCGTAGGTTTTCTGTAATTTGTACCTAAGAATATGGTAGTAACTTTCGTGATTGTACATTGGCTCTGGCTCTCTTCTTAGATTTGAAGGTACATCCGCTGTAAATCCAAACAGACAGTCCATTGGAGTGAGCTTAGTGCCTTCATGTGGACTATTATTATACACAAAAGCCGCAGTTCTCAGGAATCGATCCCAAGCCTTTGGATTTTCGGATACAATAGTTCTTAAATACTCTACTAGTGGTCTGTGGGTTCGTTCAAGTGCACCGTTGGATTGTGGGTGATAAGCGGATGTTTGCAGTTTTTTAATCTTTAAGAGCTTACAAACTCGTTTGAAGAGATCGCTTAAGAAGTTGGAGCCTTGATCAGTTACTACCTTTTTAGGAATGCGGTAACGAGTAATTATCTCGTCGAAAAATATTCCTGCTACCGTTTCTGCTTCGCCATTCGGCATGGCGTAGCAGTCTACGAATTTCGTAAGATTGTCTTGAAAAGTCAAAATATATTTGTTTCCTGAGTGCGTTTCCTCAAGAGGACCTACGATGTCCAGATATACTTTTTCGAATGGCATTAGGGCAGTATCCGTTATGACCATTGGCATACGATACTCTGGGCTAGCCTTCATTTTTTGGCATTTAGTACATTTGCGGACATATTTTCTAACCGAGCTGAGCATGTTTTTCCACTTGTACTTCCTTTTTATTCTTTTATAGGTTTTGACTACACCTTGGTGACCACCGAATGCAGAATGGTGGTAGTCCTTTAAAATTGTTTCGATTTCCTCCGGGTCCGTGATAATTTCCGGCAATTTAACTTGGGAATCTATAAGATTATTTTTTATAGGAGATTTGCTGTGTTCAGATGCAACGTTTTCAAATAGGCTGTTCTCAGTTGAGCCAATCTCAACTGAGTCTTTTATGAAGTTCTGAGAATTCTTTTGAACTTTATGGGGAGTTTTCTGAACTACGTCTTCCATTTCTGTCTCCCTTGCTTGAGCTCTTGTAACTACGTGACAATGTGCGTGTGTAGGTTTTGAGGGTTGCGGCGAACTAAACTCATTTTCTTCTATATCGGAATCGGCTCGGTGATGTACCTGAGCTTCCACAATGAATGAATTGGAGTTTGTCTGGTTTAGCTGGGCAGGTATTCGACTAAGCGCATCTGCATTAGTATTATATTTTCCAGGCTTATATTCAATTTTGTAGTCAAACTCCGAGAGTTTATGATGAAACCTGACTAATCTCGATGTTGGGTCTTTCACGTTGAATACGCCTTTAAGGGGCTTGTGGTCGGTGTAGACCGTGAAATTTCTGCCCTGCAAATAACACCTGAAGTTCCTGGCGGCCCATACAATAGCGAGTAACTCTTTTTCTATTGTGGAGTATTTTTGTTCCGCCTTATTTAAACTTCTACTTGCATAGGCTATAGGCTTGTCTTCGCCTATTTTCCCTTGGGATAAGACAGCTCCCAATGCCTCGTTGCTAGCATCTGTTGTCAAGTTAAAGGGTTCAGTAAAATCAGGATATGAGAGAAGGGGAGGATTTACAAGTGATCTTTTAATTTCCTCGAAAGAGTTTTGGCACTTTTGTGTCCAAGTAAATTTAACGTCTTTGCGTAAAAGATTTGTTAGGGGTCTGACTATTTTTGAAAAGTTCGGAATGAACTTGCGGTAGTAGTTAGCCAACCCAAGGAACGATTGGGTTTGTCTAACGGTTCGGGGTTGAGGAAAATTTTGGACACAACTTGTTTTGCTGGGATCAGGAAGTGCTCCTTCGTTTGAACATTTGTGTCCGAGGTAAATCACTTCCCTGCGAAGGAACTGGCACTTTTCGGGCTGTAATTTAAGGTTATGAGCTCGAAGTCTGTCGAATACCTTAGTCAATTTCTCGTTGTGATCTTGCAAATTTGTTCCATATATTACAATATCATCGAGATAGACAAAGCATTCTAAGCCTTGGAGACCCGTTAGAATGTAATTCATTAATCGCTGGAAGGTCGCAGGCGCGCCTTTCAGCCCAAATGGCATTCTCTTAAATTCATAGTGCCCATATGCGGTACTGAACGCAGTTTTGGGTCTATCCTTCGGATCAACAAGTACTTGGTGATACCCGCTTGCTAGATCGAGTGTAGTAAAATATCTGGAGTGTCCAAGTTGATCCAGTATATCTTCTATCCTGGGTAATGGAAAAGCATCTCCTATAGATTTCTCGTTAATTTTACGGAAATCTACTACTACTCGCCAGCGTTTATTGCCGTCAGGCCCAGCTTTCTTGGGAACTACCAGCAATGGAGAATTCCACGGGCTTTTACTTAATTGGATTATGTCGTTGTCCAACATTTCCTTAATTTGCTCATTTATGACTGCCCGATGTGTTTCTGGGAGTCTATACATTTTCTGATTTATTGGTGGTTGATTATGTAATATGGGAATGGTGTGTTTTATACTGTTAGTGTATGTTAACTTGTCCCCCTTTAGATGAAAAAGGTCATTATAGTCATAACATAGTTCTAGAATTGATTTTTTCTCTTCTTGATTTAAGTTTTTATCCAACAGTAATTCTTCACGTAAAGCCACAAGTCTGTCTGGACTGTACTTTGAAATGTGGTTTACGTTTATTGAATATGGATTGAAGTTAAAAATTTTCGTATCTTTTACGAAGTTATTGGAATTTTTGCAATGTGCATGGGGGGAAGGTGGATCACCTTCTTTCTGAGAACTTTGGGAATTTATTTCGTCCAAAGATGAATAGAGAGATTTTATGTTGTATATGTTTTTGTCGTGTGCACGTGAGAAAAGAGGATCACCTTCTTTCTCTTCTTTCTGAGAATTTTGGGCATTAATTTCGTCCAAAGATGAATAGAGAGATTTTATGTTGTATATGTTTTTGTCTTGTGCACGTGGGAAAAAAGGATCGCCTTCTTTCTGGGAACTTTGGGAATTTATTTCGTCCAAAGGTAACTGTAGAGAGCTAATGTTATAATAATTAACTGGAACTAGAGTAAGTTTTAATTTTCTTAGGAATGCAGGTTCTGTGTTTACGTTCAGAACAGATAACGGTATGAAATTTTTATGAGGACTAACTAGGCAATTTGCGACAAATACTCCTTCTTGAATCTCCTGAGACAAACAGAGCATTTCCTGGTCCAATTGTACCGGTATGCTCAGTATGATTTGAGATCGAGGGGGTATTCTATGAGATCGCTGAAGTTCTACTTCATATTGCCTACCTTCATCTTCATTCAAAGTGTTTGAAATTTCTTCAATTGGAAGTAAGGAACTTTCGTTTTTGGTTGCCCGTGAAACGGTAGTAGATTCAGATCCCTCCACTATTTGATCCTTTGGTATATCCTCTCCATCTTCTATGGATGTTTCGAGAGGTACCATGAATTCAATAGGGTTGGTTTCCGTGCGAGGAAACCGGAGTAATCTGTTAGGCCCTTTTATATTGGAATTTGTTGCAAGAAAATCGTTACCTAATAGCCCATCGTGCGAGATTTGGGCGTTATCTTCTACAACCTGTAGATTGCACGGGATACTGCTGCTTAATAAAAAGGTGCCTTGGCAGTTACCCAATGTTCTTCCTTCTCCAAATGGAGTTTTCAAAGTGACCTTTTGTCCTGTTTCTATCCGCTTTTGTATATTTAATGCTTCCTGTTTTATTAGGCTTACTTCGGCTCCAGTGTCTACTATCAGCCGAACGGCTGTGTTTTTACTTATGTCCAATGGTAATTTTACCACTGGAACATTTTCTCTAGTTTGTTTCTTTGTTGTTTGAGTAGACCCTGAAGTAAGTTGCACTGTTCTATTTAATGTCGAGCCGGGGATTTTTCGGTCGACAGTGTGCCGTTTCCCGAATGTGTGGCCTCCCATCGTTGTTTCTGCTGGCATGTGGACACCGTATGGCTTCTTCGGCCACAAAAATCGCACATATTTTGTATGTGGTTTATTCTTTGCTCCCGATTTGCAGAGCCCCACCGAGCATGGTTGTTACTGTTTGCATGTTCGGGTGGTGCCTTGGCATTTTGCTTGCAATGTTGGGCATCATGGCCTTTTATTCTGCAGTTTACACAGAAAGGAGTATTTTTTCGTTTCAGACATTCGTCATATGTGTGGCCCTTGTAGTTGCAGTAGCTGCAGGTGATTTTATTTAATAGCAATTTTTGTTTGTCGAATATTTTTTCTCCTGTATGTCGAGACAAAGAATTTTGGCAAAGAGGTGGGCTTCCTAAAGGTTTTCGTGTGAAACTGGTTTGAGTGGAATCCCAATTATTTGTAGGGTTCCCATCAGTATTAAAAGACACTGATGGCACCTTTAGAGGCTCCCCTCTGGGAGGTATATTGAATTCCGTTTTTATATTGGGTTTGCTCATCTCATTGGTGTAAGGGTATGGAGCAACACTCTCGTGAATAGGGAGATTATAAGTATTAGCATAATTTGTAGGATTATGCTTTAAAAAGTTCTCCATTGGAAAATTGCTTGTGGTATTAGGAATGTAATGAGTGGGTTGTGGGATATGAAAGAGTCCTTGTTGCAATCTTTCCATATCTAGTGCCCTTTGAATGAGCTGGTCTACTGAATCTTCATTCAAGGTAAGTAGATATGCACTTAGATGCGGATTAGTTGCACCACTCTTTACTGAAGCCATAGCGAAATCCTCTATTTGTCGTTTCACCACGTTAAAATTTTCAGCACCGTATTTGTTATGTGCTGCTTCGTTACATTGTAACAATAGGCCTTTTAGCCTAGTGGTGAATGAGTTAAAAGACTCGTGTGGATATTGTCGACAAGTAATTAGTCTGTTTATCAGCTCATGGTATGTCTCACGAGGTAAATAATTACGATAAAGCAATTTTTGAACCTCTTCAAATGTTGTGAGCGAGCTTGAAGCGATTAGCTGGTATGCATTACCTCTCAACCTAGTGGGGAAAATTTGCATAAAAGCTACTTTTTCTTCCGCTTCTAGACATTGCTGTACTTGTTTACAACAGCCTAAAAAAGTTTGTAACTCTGTGAGGATATGGGAGCTGAATTCCCCAGAGAATAAGGGCACCATTTGTGCCGTTAGTTTAACCACCTTTTCATAATTCACTGGCATTTTGTTTGTTTTGTTTATTTGTTCAGTCTCGATTATATCTGGCGTGCCTTTATCTGAGTTAGGCGTGATTAACGATTTTTCTGTTGTTAGATCGTTTAAACTATGGTTTCTTATGAGGAAGTTAATCAAACTGTGCCTTCTGAAACGTTTGCCTGAACGATGTTCGCGATACCAGTTTATGGATGGTCTGCTTTGGGGGGAATTTTGCTCTACTATAGGGCTATCTGAAGGGCTTCCTGGAGGGCTAGTGTTATCAAACGACAATGAACTTATTGCCGCCTCAAAATCGGAGCATGAAAAGCTTCGGTTAGTTTTAGGCATGAAAGCCAAAACTTCGAGTTTCCACGAGTAATTGTGAGATTGAGAAGTAGGGAAGAAAAGGGAATAAGTAGTTTAGTGACTTTTGTATATATAAAAAAAAAAACAAAGAAATTTGCATGAATGTGTGAGATTTGCCCTTATGGTTAATAATGGCTACTTAGATTGGAATTACTTTTCCAAGAATGAAAAGAGGGCGAGAAGAATCAGCGAAATTTTTTTTTTTTTTTTTTTTAATGTGTTAGATATACTTTAACACTGTCTAAATTGAATTCGCTAATAATTGTTGCCTCTTTTTTTAACAATTTTTATAAAGACTTACTTAAAACTTTGTTGTTTCTTCTCTATCGTAGTGTTTTGCTAAGCCGTATTTTTTCTTTCTTCAATTTGGTTATCTATTGAATTCGTACTGCAGTTTGCTGCTTCTTCCGTGTGTTGGCTAGGTAAGAAGCGCCTTATCGTGGTATTTCTGATATCAAATTCAACAGTTAGATGTTCGTATGCACTCGTAGGTTCGAAGATCAAGGTTTTTCAAGTATTTGTAGGTTGAACTAACTTCCTTGATCCTACCGGCTGCGCCAATTTTGTTACTGTTTCTTTGTGAGGAAACTTGTTTGAGTTTTTGAAGTACTTGTTATAAAATTATAACCAAGTACTCTCATACAAGCACCTACTTTGTTGATTTGGTTATCAGAAATGTCGCACTTTTTTGTAACGGTATATATCGGAGTAGCTAATGTAGCTTTGCTCCTATGTGTAGTATGGTGGAGTAGCTAATTTAGCTTTGCTCCTATATGTGGTGGTGTGGAGTAGCTAATATAGCTTTGCTCCTATATGTAATGTAGTGGAGTAGCTAATATAGCTTTGCTCCTATGTGTAGTATGGTGGAGTAGCTAATTTAGCTTTGCTCCTATATGTGGTGTTGTGGAGTAGCTAATATAGCTTTGCTCCTATATGTAATGTAGTGGAGTAGCTAATATAGCTTTGCTCCTATATGTAATGTAGTGGAGTAGCTAATATAGCTTTGCTCCCAAGGTGTGGAATGATTAGTGTAATGGAGTAGCTAATTTAGCTTTGCTCCTAGTATGGTGTAGTGGAGTAGCTGAACAGCTTTGCTCCAAATGATAACAACTGAAGTGTCTTGTGTTGAGTTACGATTGCAACTAGTCTTTTAATAAAATCGTTATAATATTTATACTAAAAATATAACCTTAACTGCTACGGAAGTAAAGCTAAAACTCTTAATTAATTTCCTCACAGCGCTCGCCGTATACATATATGTATAAATTACGCTTTGCTCAATATCTACAGCTGGCCATTATCATCCGTAAATATTTTTGGTTAAACGTTTGTATTTTGTTTATAGACGTACATACATAAATATAAATTTCGTTAAATGTTTGCAGCTGGTCAATGCTACTTCACGTCATTCGTCGTGAACCATTAATTTGGTCGCCTACATACATACATTTGTTTTACCTCCGGCGCAAGGTCGTCATATTACAATGTGGGATTTCTTGCGAGCCGGGGTATTACCTCACTTTCTTTTTCCACTTGTTTTATAAGCGGAAATAATTGCTGTAGGTCAGTAATAATATGTATGTACGCGCCATTCTTTAGGTAAAATGGTATAATGTACCGTATGTATGTACATGCATGCAATGATTTGTTTCACTTGCTATGCAATGTAGGTATGTACATATGTATGTACATATTTTCTTTTAAAGTAGATCTGATAGGCAAAATAAGTATGTATGTACGTATGTATGTACGTAATTTCTTTTTGTAAGGGCTGTATGTAACATTGTCATTAAATGAAACAGACGCCATGTCATGCCCTTTATATATGTACTTATAAATATACTTAATCGACTGTATTGAGCTACATACCTCAACATTAATATGAGCATTATATTTCAGAAGTAAGTATGGATTATACGGTACAACAGATCTATTATCAAGGGTAGCATTACCTTTAATAATATAACGACCGTTATCTGGTCGTTTATATAATGGATAACCATTATAATTAACCGATGTCATTTCGCAAAAACTTTTTGGAAAAGACTTTGAACATTTCCCATCAATCATACATGGGCAATTTGGATTTGACTGTCCGCAAGGCCCATGCATCATTTGGGAAGAGACAATATCAAAAAGTATCGGATGGATATTTCTGTTAGGTAGTTGCGCGGTTACAACTTTGTCAATATCCTCTGCAGTTCTTATTTTATTAGAATGATCTAATGTTAATAAAAGATGCATATGAGGAAGTCCCCTTTTTTGGAACTCAATGACATACATGTAGCCTTTGACTTTACCAAAAATTGCTTTTTTGGTAATGTCTTCTAGTAGTGCCTTGTATTTTAAATAAAATATTCGCGCTACTAAATCCGGCCTATCCGAAGATTGTTGACCACGAAATAAATTTCTTGTTATTTCTTGCCACTTCGGGTTGCATGTAAAAGTTATGAACAAATCAGGCTTGCCAAAGTCTCGTACCATTGCCATAGCATCTTGATATTTTTGTTGCATATGTCTTGCACTTCCAATAAAAGTGCTTGGCAATATTACTGGTACACCTGCTTGGAGTCCAGCCTCAGTGGCTCTGTTTCGTACATGATCCGTTAAATCAGTATACGATTCAGCTCTCAAATCACTCTGATGTTGTTCAATATAACGTAGACGATTTGCTTCAACAGCGCAATATGCATCAACTATATACTGTTGAAGTAATCGTCTAGCATTTAATATAACATTTAAGTTATCATTTCGTACTGAAAAGCGATACGCATAATATTCTAAGAGAGTAAAAGGTGACCCGCGATTCCATCCAGGTTCTCCATTTGGATAAAGGAGAACGTATGATAGAGCATCACAATATACATCTTCTCTTGAAATATGTCGTAATCCACTACCAACTGGATATATACAGAAAGATCCAGTTGGTGGAGCACCGGTTGAACTTCTAAATATCATTGCAACATCAGTTGTAACTGGAGCATTTAGACGACCTTGATGCACCTGAGCCGATGGATTCGAACGTGTAAAATACATTCGAATGTCTTTAACAGCATCAGGTCCATGCTGTGCTAAAACCTCTTGCTCAACTTGTGCCATTAATTTATATGACTGAGCAAAAGGATTCACATTTCGAATCTCTTGATCTAATTCTCTTAATATATCTCGATTTAGATCATTACTAACATCAAGATTCGCTCTTTCCCTTAATGCTTCTTCAGCATCATACACATACAATTGTGCATATCTGGGACGAAGATTTCCAGCTGGTCGTATACTATTCGCTATACGATGATGTATTACACCATGTATACGATAAAAATAGGGACCACCTGCTCCAACTGCATCAGTACGTGATTGTACTGACACAAACGATAACATATTATTATATTTTCGAATAAAACGCAGAAAATTCGCCGAATGTTGGTGATTGCCCAATATTAAGTCCTTCAACAATGTTGGATACGGACTCAATGGTTGTGGACAAACCTTACCAAGATTACAGCAATGGACAAAATTTCCGCGAGTATTACGCTTTCCACTAAAATACAAAGCGTTACAAAAATCGCAGATGAAATTAAATTCACCACAGGTATGTTCACTGATATCTATGGATGTTATTTCATCTAAGTCGCACCACGCTGGAGGTAAAATGAAATTCCGTAATTGCACAGTTTCAGCATTACCTTGTTGAAAGTCAGAGATATCTTCAACATTGGCATCCTGAATAACTGGAACTACTTGGATATCATTATCATTCCCAGTGGATTCTGATCTACTTCTACTCCAATTCCGTTTTCTCGTCGGTCTTGGTATAGGAACTGGAACAACTTGGATTTCATTATCATTCCCTCTGTTTGAAGTAGATCTTGATCTATTTCTACTCCAATTCCGATTTCTCCTCGGTCTTGGTATAGCGAAGATAGCTTCCTCAGGAATATCTGCAACAACATTTCGAGGTTGTTGTATTTGTATATCCTGAGATACGTTGCGAGGTCGATCTGGAATGAAAGCGCAAGATGTACCTGCATCAACGTGTACTTGCGCCGTTAATATTTGCTGAACGGCCCTTACTGGATCAAACACTGAAGATTGATCGCTGTCAGTATCGGACATGTCAGCAGGAATAGGCATAACAGGTTCTGCAAGCTCGACATTTGCGTCATCAAGATTAGATGTACCTGCACCAGCGTTTATGTTGGGGTCATTAAGCCATGAAGAGCTTCCAACAGCTTCACGCACACTGTGTACCTGTGCCGTTGTTATATGCTGAGCGGCCCTGCCTGGAACAATCATTGAAGATTGATCACTGTCAATATCGGGCCAGTCAGCAGGAACAGGCAGAACAGGTTGTACAACCTGTGCATCCCCCACATTTCCTTCTTCAGGAATAGTGGGGTTTATACGCCGCCTTTTAGCGCGTACACTTAAGGCACCCTTTCTCTTCGGCATTGCGGCAGATAAGGGAGAGAAATCAAATTAAAAAAAAAAAAGCGGGAACGCAGCAAGTATCTGAAAGAAGAAAGAAAAAGGAAAAGCTTTTTAGGAATAAGCAACACATATCTTTTAACAATTATGGTTAAATGTATTTTACTTTATTACAATAAGTATATCTCTGACTATTTAGGAATTTATAGAAACGTCCAGACCCCTTTGCAAACTGCTTAATAAATATGTTCGTTCGCGGAAAAATAAAAGATATCCATATTTTATTAATATAATTGTATTAAAACGCCCCAAATCCCTTCGTAGATTTTGCGATGAAAATATGTCGTGATAAATAAAACTTAAAAACTTTTATTTATATCATTTTATTGAAATGGCCCACATCCCTTTTGCATATATAAAATATGATGTGACACTATTACAGGTAAGTAATCTATCTAAATAAATCTAAATTACAATATACAACTTGCCGAAAATATTAGCATTATAATGAGTAATCAGCAGTTTGATATGAAATTTTAAGCTTAGAGAATTGCAAGTAGACTTAATTCTAATACATTACTTCCCGAAACTGTAATGTTTAAAATGGAGTAATATCAGCGGACTGATAATTACTCGTGATAATCTCGGCAAAAAGAAAGCGTTGCCCGATTTAGTTCATTTTTGAAATTTTATTTACTATTGCTATGCTTTCAGCTCTCTAAATACACGTGTTCTCACGTTATCGTGAGGACAGATGGACACATGGAAAATCCAATCCATTTTGCTCTACAATCATTTCTCTGTATTACAAACTTAATGACAAACTTAGTATACCATATGATTTCAACGTTTAGGACTAATCCTTTTCACAGTATACATAAAAAGAAATCAGTTCTTGTAAAAATTTTTATATTGTTGTTCTTGGCAATCTGAACAATGATTGTAATGTAGCAAAACTGTGTCCCATCTCTGTAAGTTTGATGCTTGAAATGGTTTTTCGTATATATTTCTAAAATGGTTGGTCGGATAGTAAAAGTGATTATAAAAAATTTTACAGAATTTTATGTTGTGAACTACTTTTCAGTACAATAAAAACGTGTAGGACTGACATTTTTACAGTATACGTAAAAAACTTAAATGTTAATATGGCAACACCAAGAAAGGGTTACACGATTTAGTCCATTTTTGAAACAGAGTTACTATGGCTATAATGATACCACGTACCAACTTTCAGCTCTCTACATCAACGCGTTCTGTTGAAGTGGCCAACTATATGGTGAGAGACTATCTCGAAATATCCAGTTAAAAACCAAATTTGTACGACAACATCAAAAAGGGTTTGTCCATTAAAGTTCATTACTGAAATTGTATTTACTATTGCTATGAAAAAGCGTATAACATATTAGAGCTCTCTACGTCGACGCCTTCTCCAGGAAGTGTTCAAATATATAGTGAAAAACCAAAGTTTTGTGTTGCAACATCGAGAAGGTTTTGCTAAATTTAGTTCATTATTGAAATTGTATTTACTATTGCTATGAGAATACCATATACCAAATTTCAACTCTCTACGTCATGTTTCTACGTCGACTTGTGCCCAGGCAACGTTCCCAGGTATGGCAATATACATATATGCAAGTTTGATGTTTGAAGTGGTTTTTTGTATATATTTCTAAAACGGTTGGTCGGACAGTAAAAATGATTATAACCACTTTCATAGCATTTCATGTTATGAACATTTTTTCAGTACAATAAAAACGTGTAGGACTGATCCTTTTCACAGTATACATAAAAAACTTATATTTTTATATGGCAACCCCAAGAAGGGGTAACCCGAATTAATCCATTTTTAAAATTTTATATATAATTGCTATGAGAATACCATATACCAAATTTCAGCTCTCTACGTCGAGGTATTGTCAGACAATGTATAAATACATAGTGAAAAACAAAATTTTCGTGAATGGTAATATTAATATACCCTAGGATTTCATACAGTATGCTACTTCCCGAAAATGTAGCATTATAAAAAATAATCAGCGGTCTGACATGAAATTTAAATTTAATTAATTGTATTTCAGATAGACTAAATTATGATACATTACTTCCCGAAACTGTAATGTTTATAGTGGAGTAATATCAGCGGTCTGATAATTACTTGGGATAATTGCGGCAACAGAAAAAAGCGATTGCCCGATTTAGTTATTATTTTATTTATTTTATTTACTATAGCTGTGGAAATCCCATGTACCAAATTTCAGGTCTCTACGTCGACGTGTTCCCAGGCAGCGCTCTCAGGTATGGCAATATCTATGTAAGTTTGATGTTTGTAATAGTTTTTCGTATATACTTCTAAAACGGTTGGTCGGACAGTAAAAATGATTATAAGCACTTTTATAGGATTTCACGTTATGAACAACTTTTCAGTATAATAAAAACGTGTAGGACTGATCCTTTTCACAGTATACATAAAAAAACCTATATTTTTATATGGCAACCCCAAGAATGGGTTACCCGATTTAGCCCATTTTTGAAATTTTATTTACTATTGGTATGAAAACACCATGTACCAACTTTCAGCTCTCTACATCAACCCGTTCTGTAGAAATGGCCAATTATATAGTGAGAGACTATCAATTGAAGAGTAATAAAATTTCAAATTAGAACCTTACGCGTTCTCAAGTACTCGAAATATACAGTTAAAAATCATATTTGTATGACAACACCAAAAAGGGTTTTCCCGTTAAAGTTTATTACTGAAATTGTATTTACTATTGCTATGAAAATGGCATGTACTACATTAGAGATCTCTACGTCTACGCGTTCTCCAGACAGTGTTTAAATATATAGTGAAAAACCAAAGTTTTCTGTGGCAACATCGAGAAGGTTTTGCCGAATTTAGTTCATTATTGAAATTTAATTTACTATTGCTATGATAATACCAAATTTCAGCTGTCTACGTCGAGGCATTGTCAGACAGTGTCTAAATACATACTGAAAAACGAAATAAATTTTCGTGAATGATAAGATTAGTCCTAGGATTTTATCTAGTGTGCTACTTCCCGAAAATGTAGCATTATAATAAGTAATCAGTGATCTGATATGATATTTAAGCTTAGTGAATTGTAAGTAAAGTTAATTATAATACATTACTTCCCGAAACTGTAATGTTTAAAGTGGAGTAATATCAGCGGTCTGATAATTACTCGTGATAATTGCGGCAAAAAGAAGGTGTTGCCCGATTTTGTTCATTTTTGAAATTTTATTTACTATTACTATTGAAATACCATGTAGCAAATTTCAACTCTCTACCTCAATGCATTCTGTGGAAGCTGCCAACTATATAGTAAGAGGCTCACAATTGATAGAGTAACTGTACGTGTTCTCAGGCAGTATCCAAATCTAAAGTGAAAAACCAAATTTGTATGACAACATCAAAAAGGGTTTGCCCGATTTAGTTCATTTCTGAAATTTTGTTTACTATTGTTATGCTTTCAGCTCTCTAAGTACAAGTGTTCTCATGTTATCGTTAGGACAGACGGACAGATGCAAAAATCCAATCCATACATAATACATAATACAATCATTCTAAAAACCGTATTTTATTAATTTTTTGAGCATAGAAAACATGCGGCCGCCCACTTTATACAAAATAGATCATGTGGCCCGTCATATCATATGAGATTGACATGCCTGCCCTAGATGAATGTCCTTATGAAATTTTGTATTGTCACCCTTCTGTGCAAATTTGAGTTTTGAAGTGGTTTTTATAGAACGGTTCGTCGGATAGAAAAAATGACTATAACCAATTTTATAGGATTTCGTATTCTAAAGAAGTTTTTAGTACAATAAAAATGTTTTGGACTGATTGTTTTCACAGTATACGTAAAAAACCTAAATTTTTATTTGGCAACACCAAGAAGGAGTTGCCCGATTTAGTCCATTTTTGAAATTTTATTTTGTAGTACAATGAAAACACCATGTACCAAATTTTAGCTCTATACGTCGACTGGTTCTCAGGCAGTGTCACTGACATATATAATATGGACTGCTTAACTTTCTATTTCACGTGGGCAAAATATTTTGTGTCAAAAAGAGTACTTACGTCGGTGCCAAGATTGAAAAAATCATTGGCTGAAAGTTGAAAAAGTGAGCACGTAGCTCCAAAAATGACTTTAATAAATCCTTTGGAATTTCTTCTGCGTATATAATGAATATATTGTCTTTAGTAAAACAGCTTTTATCAGTAATAACCCTAAATAATTAATTTAATAACATTTATTTCTACGAACCCACTTATTTATTTGTTGTTCACAGTTCTCTCTCAGTTGGTACTTGGTGCTTAGAGCGAAAGAGTCAGCAATATAGAAGTGAACCCACTTTTTGTAGTGAATTTCAATGAACGTAGTCAGTACATATTATATATATATATGAGTGGTCAGTGTCCAATTACATATATAGTGGAAAAGGAGTTGGCCGTAACTTTTAATATTATGCGTGGGTGTCGAATTCATTTTGCTCTACCATCATTATTTCCAGGCGTTATAAACGGAATGACAAACTTAGTATATCTTATAGATTGCATCTAGGGTATAAAAAAAAAACAACGTTTTGTATACAACATGAAGGAAAGTTTGCCCGATTGCAAAACTCTCGAGAATACTTCCCAAGCCATGAAACAGAAATCTATATGTATGCGTTGTGAGTCCGTTTTCTAGAATGTTCTATATTGATAGTTATGAAAAAGTGCCAAACATGATATATGCTATAGAGCCTAAACTACTATCCATACAGGAAAATAATCTTCTAGTAAGTTACAGGTTGGTTCCTTACCTTCCCGAAAGCTACATTTCCTATATACCTTACTTAACAAAATAATAAAATAGTTTTGATTACAAAGTAACCTTACCATTTTACGCTCAATACCTCTCAGCTGAGTGATAATTGCATGTGCGTATGTGCAGCCGGAGTCCGAATCTGTAGGCAGGTACATTCCATATCATCAGCCCACGGCATGCCGTGACGGCGCAGTGCATATACATACAATGATTACTCAGCTGAGAACTTTTGTTTGAGGAATCGTAGTCATTTGGTTAAGATAAATTTTTTTAAATAATTTTGTTAGGAAAGGTATGAAAATTTTATTACGGTTCGGAAGATAAGAAAGCAGGCTTAAGATTATCAGAACATAATTTTTCTGTATGAATAGTGTTTAGGTCGGAGGAGCTATTCAAATCAAACTTTTATCAGTGTTATATAAAAACACTGTAAATATTTTAGTGTGTTAGGACTCCGTTGGGGCTCTCATGTGGTAGGAAGGGAGTCTGTTTCATGGCTTGTGAAGTATTGTCGAGGGTTTTGCCGATTGTCCATTTTTGAAACTCTATTAACCATGTACTAAATTTAAAAGTGAAAAAGTTTATATACTTTTATGTGCAAATTTAGTAATATTGTAGTTGTTTGATTTTTAATAATAATGTTTTCAATTTTGATAAAAGCATTTAATTCCTAATATATATTATATATATATTATGTAATCTATATCTTTTATCTTTAAGTCCGTTACGTGCATGGTATTTTCATAGCAATAGTCTGTTAATATAATTTCATAAATGGCCTAAATCGCACAAACCCTTCTTAATGTTGCCATACAATATTTTGATTTTCACTATATATTTGGAAACTGCCTGAAATGTAGATCAGGAGAACAGAAATTTTTTACACTACAAATGCACTAAAACTATTTTAAAAACTCTTAAATTTAGCTATAACCAGCAATTTTCAAAAAGATTTAAAACGTTGTATTACAAAACTTTTATACAAACCCACTATAACTTTTTAAATCACGGAAATAAATACACTTTGACTTTGACTTTGAAAATTTCAAATTATTTGTTCCGGCGAACAACAACTGTGATAGTTGTCAAAATCCTGCGTATAGGCAAGAGAGACTGAGCATGATAAACACTATGTTTACCTTATTGCATCTGCAGCGAACATAAAAACATCAAATAGTATAAGAAACCGTTCAGTAAGCATTATTTTGTGTTGGTAGCTCCAACTATCCATAGGGCGAAAGATAAAACTGTAAAACTTGTGGCATTCTTTCCTATATGAAAATGGCAATACGTGCAGTCATGCTAAGTCAGTATATGGTACCAAATTTGAGCGATCTATGTCGACGCGGTCTCAGACAGTGTCGAAATAAATAGTGAAAAACCAATGTTTTGTATGAAAGATGAAGAAAACCGCGCCGCAACTTTTCAATCTATCGAAAATTCCAACTATGTTTTACTCACTCGATGTATGAGATTCTTCAATAAATTGCTGAGCATACCTAAAATCAAAAGTTATATAGTGAAAAATAAAAGTTTTGTATGGCAACATTAAGAGTTAAACACAAAAGTCGAGAGAACGTAGGATTACCCAAATGATAAAATCTTCTTGAATACCTTAAAAATCCTTTCAAACTGTTCATAATAATGTACATCAGGTTACACTACCTCAATTTTTTAAGAAAAAGATAAATTTCACTTTGCCCAAGGTACTAAAAGGAGATATAAAATTCCTCTTAAACAAAATTCTAATTTTTGGCAAAAATATCAGAGAATCCAGAATGAGTTTCTCCCACTTAAACTCTTCAGAGCAAAACGAATGTAAAAACCTTAGATATTTCTCACATTTCACATATCACAAAAGCTAGGGAACATTTTATGAGTAAACCTGAAAACTCCGCCCGTTTTCATTTGCCATTATATTTCGTTGCATGGAATTAGCGCGTTTAGTCAATGTTTATGGTACCACTGACTTATAACAATGGAGTGAGCGATTTGCTATTTCATGTGGCACAAATATTGTGCTTCTGTATATCACTGACTGTTAGAGCATCCGTTAAAACGTTAACTATATAAGAAACACCTAAAACTCAAGTAATGAGATGAAATTTTACACCCGAAAATCGAATTAAATTAAAAAAATATATTTTCTTCTGCCCAAGTGATATTTTAATCGCTTATAAGGAATTAAACTCATTCCGACTTTAATCTTCAAGGGTTATTTTTACCTGAATCTTGCGTATAGGCAAGAGAGACTGAGCATGATAAACACTATGTTTACCTCATTGCATCTGCAGCGAACATAAAAACATCAAATAGTATAAGAAACCGTTCAGTAAGCATTATTTTGTGTTGGTAGCTCCAACTATGCCATAGGGCGAAAGATAAAACTGTAAAACTTGTGGCATTCTTTCCTATATGAAAATGGCAATACGTGCAGTCATGCTAAGTCAGTATATGGTACCAAATTTGAGCGATCTATGTCGACGCGGTCTCAGACAGTGTCGAAATAAATAGTGAAAAACCAATGGTTTGTATGAAAGATGAAGAAAACCGCGCCGCAACTTTTCAATCTATCGAAAATTCCAACTATGTTTTACTCACTCGATGTATGAGATTCTTCAATAAATTGCTGAGCATACCTAAAATCAAAAGTTACATATATAGTGAAAAATAAAAGTTTTGTATGGCAACATTAAGAAAAGATATTTATAAAATTATTATAGTCAGGGTATTATTTTAAATGTACTCTATTTTGCTTATCATACTTTTGTTATTTTTCTAAGCCTGGTATTCATTCGACATATTATCAATATGTGTTGTATACTCGATGTACCTCACGTTGTAACTTAGCGTAATGTGAGGTTGTTTAATAAATGCTCTTATATTCTATAAATTAGGTAACTTAACAAACCTTATCGTTGGTTATAATTTTTGATTGATGCCACTTTCTAAATAACTTAACTGCTTTATAAAAATTGTATAAATAAGTTGAACAACATGAACTACAACTGTCATAGTTGTCAAACTATAATTGTATCTTCTACTTTTCTGAAGAAAGGCAAATAGCAAGGTATATAGTATACAAAGTATTCTCATTAGGAACCACATTCCGCCATTAGTGACGAAATATCGTGAAAAAGTATAGGAAAGCACTGTACAGAGAACACAATACTCTGTCTTTCGTATAGAAATGTATATACATTACTCAGAGAATTACGTGGCAGGCTATTGGCCGGATTACATTAACAACGCCGACGTCGGCGTGGTCGTCGTTTTATGTCAAAAATATTTAGAGACAGTACTGCAAGCACAGTATATATCATACAGTAGCCCAGCTCTGTCAAAACTGTCAAGTGAGTAGGATGCTTCTATAAAGAGACTATACTTTCTCTTTCAACAGTTTTAACTAACACACTAGTCAATTTTTAATACATGGATTCCTATGTAAATCTAAAGTGGAAGAAAGAGAACTGATGGCATTCTTAAACTTTTACTAGAGGGAAAGAGGCAAAATGACACCACTTTACCGTCAAACAGCTGTTTAGTAATGGAACAATACATTTGTCGCCGATTGCCGATATGTGTACATACATAAAACTAATACTTCCGTCAACGGTCGTGCAGCTAGCTATTGTTCGCCCATTTATGTCCGTATCATACTTAATAGTTCCCTCTTCTGGGAGAAATTTTAAGGTTATGTTTTTTTAATTGAAATTCTAAAATTCACTTTTCAGTAGTTAGTTCTAAGCTATTCTACTGTATGATATATACTGTGCTGCAAGTATGAAATGCATTACTTTACCCACGCCGGCGTCGTCGTCGTCGTCGTCGGCGTGGTCGTCAACCCATCTCTAATCCTAAATTTAACTCTGGCGCTCCATTGCTGCCAATATGCCAGATCTAAATTATGAAAAAACATGACAAAATGAAACGATATTTAAATTTCTGAAAATAAATGATATTATATTAAAAAAATGTGGACTTGAAGGAAAAGAAAATTTATTTTTTATTATTATTCAAAATTTTACCGGCAGAGATTACAAGCAAATAACTCAACTGTAAAATGTAAGGGAATTTAAGATATGGCGCTGCCGCCTAGTGCTAATGTAATTTGCCCGGCGTTTTGTTCGGCGTATGACGACGACGACGACGACGACCACGCCGGCGTCGGCGTTGTAATGTAATCCAGCCATAACAGCTGCAAAGTCTCAACAATTTAATGGGAATACTTGTTTCCCATATATCTTGATAAATAGTACAGCTAACTATTTTTGAATAAACCTTCTTTATCGCAAGCGACCTGTGGCAGTTCCTGTTGAATGCATGAGAAAAAGTTGGGAAAGTTATAATAGTAAAGTTAATTACGCCCACTGCGCAGAGCAATGGCTGGGGTAGCTCTAGTTTCTACTCCAGTGCAACTTTAATATTTGGTAGAATGATTTTGGTTGTTTATAGCCAGCAGCTGATTTGGTTTTAGTGATTTCGGTAGTGTATTGTCAAGGAAAATTGATTAGTTTGGTCCGAGAGGTGGAATTAATTTACGTCTTAAAATGCCGTAATTAAAGAAATATATAGAGAAAAAGAGGTAAAAGTCAGGAAATAACAGTTGTCAACGCTCACACTGTGTTAAACCAAAGTTCACTACGCCAAAGTTATCAAACGTCGCCTGAGTCAAAGTCGTGTACGCTCGCACTGTGTTTCGGCCTTAAGTGAGTGTAAGGGCCTTCCCACACGATAATTTTTTAGGGAAAGAAGGAATTTGCTACCCTTGTACCAGCACAATAATGGTGCTGCGCGTAGTTCCTTATATGATTACCGAAATTAATTGAAATTTCGCAATTCCAAAATGGCCGGAGCTAATTTGCTTACAGTAGGATTGGTATGGTGCCCGTGCTCCCTACCCGTACTCAACTGGCTAAAAACTTCCGCGTGTGGGCTATGGGTAAAGGCACTCTTAAAATTAAATTAATATTTAATTTGGTTTATTTTATGTTATATTATTATATAATTATATTATTATATTAGAAAATTATTTTCCAACTCATTGCATGCGACGCTCGAATCGAAAAATGCAATATATTCCCGCGTAAACTATAAATAAAATTTGAATTTGCATGTGTACTAAAATTATAATCACCCTATATTTACAAAACTCTGGCGGATAAAAAAGAAAGGTACGAATGGAAATGGAAATAATTCCACAGATCGCATAGTAGTTAGTTGAAAATGGGCAAAAGAGGAAAAGGTGTAAGGTAAGTATTTAAAAAAATAAAATTTATTGTTTTGCATTGTGCTGTAAATTAATAATTATTAAATCTGATACATTACAGGAAAAATAACGAAAAATTTATGGCAACAGCGGCCCCAAAAGAAGCCCCAAAAACTGGGGCAGGAACGGTTGCAGGTACAGGAGAAACTCAGCATCAGGAACTCCAGGAGCGCCAGCAGCACCAGCATGTGGACTGCCAGCAGCACCAGCATCTGGAGCGCCAACAGGACCAGCATCTGGAGCGCCAGCAGCACCAGCATCTGAAGCGCCAGCAGCAGCAGCATCTGGAGCGCCAGCAGCACCAGGATCTGGAGCGCCAGCAGCACCAGGATCTGGAGCGCCATCAGCAGCAAAAGCTGGAAAAAAACCAAGAACTCAGAAAAGGAGATATGAAGATGAAATGAACGAGACTACAAAAATCATAATCAACATAAATCAAAACAAAGTTGTGATTATGAGAAAATAAAAAAGAAAAAAAAATATTTATTTGTTTCAATTGAAATTTATTGTAATTAATAATTAATTACAGGGTATCGCAAGAATTGGTGTTATATATGTTTTTCTTGTAGGTATCAGTAATTTGCAGAAATGATGTTACGCTTATCCATTGCCGTTTATCGGATATCGATAACTTGAGAATGCGTGTACTACGAGAGTTGAAATTTTGCACACTGTGTATAAAAAAAAAAAACCAAATTTAAGTTCGAAAATGGAATAAATCGGGTATCTCTTTCATGGGGCTGCCTTTAAAAATTTAGTTTTTCGCTATGTATTTGCAGAATGCCTGAGAATGCATCTACGTAGTGAGCTGAAATTTTGTATACGATTTTTTTTATAGACATAGTTCAGTTAGAAAAAATAGTTAATAAAATAATCTTCTTGGTGTTGCAATATAAAAATTTATTGACCAATGCTTGATGAGATTTTTTTGAATTTTTCACAATATTATTATATTATTATTTATTATTATAAGTTATAAAATTGGACTTGGATGTGAACCAAATAAGCAATAAACTCCTCATATAAAAAAAAATGAAAAAAAACCAAATAAAGAAAACCATGCACTGCAACAATCAAACCCATACCCGCCCTAATCGAAGACTTTGACCCAGCGCCCTACTGACTGAGCCAAAGCACCTTATTTAGCTTGGGCTATAAATGAGTATTTAAAACAAATTGTGTTCCATCTCACAGGTTAAATACAGAGGCTTAAAATCGAAATCGTGATTATTCCAAATTTTTTGATGGTCAAACCCCTTACAAAATGCTTGATTTCGCAAATCTTGGCTGGACTTGTCGAAGTTAAATTCTTGTAGAATTTGAAGGAAGTAACCGAATTGGCTCAAATAAATTTTAAACGATAAAGCAGGAATGTCAAAAGCCACTTCTTGAAATAGACTGTCCAGTTGCTGTATGTGGCCCCCACCAGGAGTCGTCTAATGGACCTTACATTTCCAGGACATTTTAATTTTTTTAAATAGGAAAATAAAATCAGAGAATGCTAAAATTCGGTATAGACCATCCCTTTATGATCACAATTGTAGAAAAAAATTAAAAATTGGAATAATTGTTATTTCGTATAACGAAATTTCCAAATCAATTTTCAGGACGCTGATTTCGGGCGCCAAATATTCAGATTTTGTCACGTATGTCGGAGGAGTTTGAAAATATGCTCAAAAAATCAGAAAAAAATCGTAATAAAAATTAAGCTAAAAAAATTAGCATATTAATTAAAAAATAACGGGAATTTTAATTCATTCCTTAATATGAGCATGAAATTTAAATGACATAATGAAATCTATGTATGACAAACTTTTAAACGGTTTGTCGGATAGCTTTGAAAAAAACACAATAATTTAGGGACAGTAGTATACTACTTCAAAATTTATAACGGGACTTATACGATTGCTATAAGTCCCGTTAAAATTAAAACATTTCAATCGTACGTAACATTCCCCATATAAATGAGGGACGAATCTAATTAGAATCTAATTTAGCGAACCATGCAAATTTATTTGGTTAGTTATTGCTAAACGGCTTTGCATAATGTCTTGTAGTTTATTTTAGATAAAAGCTAGTGGATTAGAGATATTGTTAAGAGATAAAAAGTGGCTTAATTTTTGCAGGATATAAAAAAAAGATGGCGTTGAATGAAATGTAATGACCGATGAAAGATAGTATCAAACAAAACTCATCGGCGAATCGGTAATTAGAATCGCATCGAGAATTAGTAAAAAGATTTATTTTTAGGACAAATAGGGGTTGTAATTATCTACCCCTGTTCAGCCCTCCTTGAAAATTTCATTACTAAAAAAATGATTTGAAAATATTTTTTTCAAAAAAAAACCGGAAATTTTCCCGTTTTTATTCCCACCCCCGCCACGAAGGTGGACGCAAACCTTAAATTTACATCATTTGTAATGCCACATATCCTAGGTATACTTTGAAAAAGGAATAGTTGAAATTGAACTAACACTTACGGATAACGATCGACTTTGGTGTATGAAGAAAATTTGAAATTTTTTTAAATGACCCGTAAAATGCTCAATGTGGTCATCTTCCATCACAGATGAGATACTATAAATATTTTAAATATGTAAACGGTATAGGATATTTGTAGTTTGAAACCGCATCTACATTTTGCCCCATAAAGTTAAATCTAATTAGTTTTCCGATCGGCGTAATAGTTTAGAAGAAAAATTAATAAGAGTAGAACAACCTCCTGACGTGGAAATATGTAAATCAGGGTATATATACAGGTTATGTAATCATGGGTTATACGCAGATTATTAAAAGTTATTTTGAGTTTTGCATGTCTGTCCATCCGGGGGAAAAAATTTGCACATGGGCTTTTAAAAAAAAAATTAAATTTGAATGTTACATTTCACATAATGATATGAAACCTACATAGCAATCTTCCAAATCCGTCTCATATATCATATTTTTCTTTATTTTTTCCATATAGGTACTCCAATAATAAATAGGCCAACCTTGCTTTATGTTGAAAAAAATCCTCATAATAAGCATCAAGTCTCACTTTTACTGGTAAATTTATTTCCAGTATAAGTACTGGTACCAATTTACTTGAATATCATACAGCTCTAAGTAGCCGTCAAGAAAGGGATAAACCAAAAGCTTGAAAAAGATCTGTGCAATGAACCCGCCATATACATAAAAAATAAAATATTAAAAGAAATTCATATGCTCAACACTCGAACCCACAATCCCTAAATTCTCTGACTTAGCGCCCTACCGGCTAAGACAAACTATCTTACGTGGTTAGCGCTATAAATGCATATTTCAATGAAATTGTGTACTTCTTAGCTCATATACAAATGCTTACATACACAAGTGAAAATTAGTTTCGAATTATAATATATTGAGGGGGTGGGCAAGAACCCTATAACCCGGCACCCTACGAAACTCGTAATAGTCTTAAAAAATCAGAAAAAATTCACTAAGATTAATTTAGTAAAAAGAATTTTGAAAATCTGTTGGAATTTGGCCGAAATAAAAAGGGTGGTAGTTTTCAGTAGCACACCTATGTACCTATGTGTGTGCATCAAACTAATTTAGCTTGCCTCGCAATGTAAATAAGGGAATGAAATTTGTTATTTTGGGAACAGGGTGATTAAATGGGCCCGTAGGAGCCCTTCCCGGCCCCGGAAAAAATTGAAAAAAATCCACAAGATTCCCAGGGGTCATAGTTATCATAGAAAAAAAGAACTATGAAGATCCTGTTAAAAATAGCTAAAATAAAAACAAAAGTATCTCAACAAAACGGCTTAAATTAAGGAAATGCCGGTTTTTCATGACGATTTCTGAACGTTTTGGTCGTTTTCAAAGTTTTATTTCTACTATTACTACTTAATTATACACTTTTTGAATATAATGTCAGCGGATAAAATGAAACCTGTTTTGTTGGGAACGTTTATTTCCAATTAGTTTTCCGCTCGGGCTGATAGTTTAGGAGAAAACTTAATAATAGTAGAACAACCTCCTTTTACAACGGCTTTTTGCCGCTTTTTGCCGTGAGATGATGTAAAAATTTACAATTTCTCTTTACGGAATAACGGTGCTTCGGAGAAATTTTTTTGTAAAGATGAAAAAGTTTCGTAATCGAACACTAATGCCTATGGTTGAAAAAAAATTGGAAAAATAACTCATATGTAGTAATGGGGTATATGGGACCCAGATGAGGAAAAACTTTGAACTTCGGGAGGAAAAACTCAGTGAGAAAATGTCTCAAATTGAAAATAAAAACTTACTAATAGATAGAGAATTTTGTTAGCTTTAATTTGAATATAAAATTTTTTCTCTGCGGGCATACGTTATGATGCAGGGTCCGACAAAGTGAAAAAGTGGTTTTCAGGTAAAATGTAAGAGGGTGAAAAAAATATACTACGAAGTATACTCAATTGAAATTTGAAAAACGCCATTCGATAGAGCTCGGCGGGGGCTTTAATTAGACACCCCACATGCCATATTTGGGGCTTATGGGTGGTGGGGGTAACAATCCCCCACCCCAAAATCCCCCCAACACAAATTTTTTTTTTACAACTTTAATCCCTTTATTGAACTAAAGACGAATCTGAAGTTAGTTTTTTAATCCGTCATCCCCTCTCTTCACAAATGAGGTTCGAATATTGAAAATAATTAAAGCAAATTTCTGAACTTCAAATACTGTTATTAAGTAAATAAGGGCAGAAAAAGAAAATCGATTGGGATCCCAAATTTGCAATACCTTTTTTTGTGGGGTAGCACCGTGATGCGGATAGATGTAAATTGAACACCCTGTTAAATCAACCCAGTACCACCCTTAAGCGATATTAGTGCACAAATCGATAGTCCTCGAATGGATCTTTCATTTGGCACACAGAAAATTTTCCTCGGACACCCCCTCCCCCGCTGCACCCCTTAACATTTTACGTTACGTATTACCTCCCCCCACCCACAAGGAAGGGTGGAGGGGGGTGAAATTTCAGATTCGTAAAATTTGAAGTGTTCTCTTTCCAACGATACCCAACTCGACCCAGTGGAGTTGGAATTTCACTTGTTATAAGCAAATAACCCTTACGTTTTTCGAAAATCATCAAGTTTATATGGAAAATTTTCGAAATTCGAAAAAAAGATAACATCATAATATGGTAAATTATAAAGCTAATATCTATGAAAAATTTCATCCGCCTGCGAAAAGAAATACGGAATCTACAGCGATTTAAAAAAAACGCTATTGCCCCACCTTCCGCCCTTTTCTGGGCGTTTCGAAAATACCGTTTATCTAAATTTTTGATATTTTATAGCCACGCCCATGGGCTTTCCAACAAATCTTAAAACATCTCTCTAGACCCTCAGGGAGTGGAGAAATAAGGGAAAATCTGAAATGACGATTTGAAAATTTCAACTGCGTGAATTTCGAAATCTATTTCGAATTTCGAATATGTTCGAAAACCAAAAGATAGCTTATGAGAAGATCTATAAGTTGTATAAATTTCATCCCCCTACTCCTTAAATTACTCAAGTTAGAGTTAATATCGAAAATTCCCCCCACCCTATTTTTCTCCCAACTCAAAAGTCCAAATGAACTAAAACTTGAAAAAATTGGTTCAGAATAAAAAGATCTTTCAAAAAAGTGCTATAATTAAAAAATCGTACGATTCAAATAAAAGTTATTCCAATTCGAAAATGTCTAACTTTAGCCACCATAAAAGGTATTTTGAAATTCGAATTTCGAAAAAAAAACCCTCCAGGACAAGAGCTTAATGTTTTCAATATAAATAAAAAAAAATCATAAAAATCGGTTAATTAATAAAAAAGTTTTCATTCAGAAACCTTAAGCATGTTTTTCACTCAATCACTTTTTACGTTATATGATATGATTTTTTCTATTAACCGACGGAAAGCTTTGACGATCGGATGTATTTTGAAAGTGAATTTCTTGGATGAAAAAGTGGATTTTTTTCCTCTCGTAGTTATGCGAAACTGGTGCGCCGTACAAATGACTTCCTATGAGAAAAATATTCACAACGGAGCACTAGTGTCCCTCAAAGAAAGAACGGAAGAAATATATGCGAAATATGGTAACTGGGGTGTATGTTACCCAAGTGCGATACTGATAGTACTCGTCGAGACCATTTTTTTTGCACGTGATTGTGCGAAATTGATGCATCGTGGAAGATGACTTCGTATGCGAAATATGCTCACAACAGAGTACTAATGACCGTGAAAGAAAGAACGGAAGAAATATATGTAAAATATGGTAACTGGGGTGTATTCTACCCAAGTGCGAGACCAGTAGTACTCGGCGACAGCACTTTTCTATGCTCGGGATTGTGCAAAATTGGTGCGTCGTGAAAAATGACCTCCTATGAGAAAAACGTCCATAACAGATCACTAATGTCCCTGAAAGAAAGAACGGAAAGAATATATGCGAAATGTAGTAAGTGGGGTTTATGTTACCCGAGTACATGAAAGTGGCTTTTCAGCGACAAACACGTCCCGAGAAATTTTTCCAAATCAGAAAAAGAGTATACCACTCGATATTACTAGGCGAGAATTTTAATTTGATATGCAACAACATAGTATGCATAGCATAGTACTATATCTATACATGTAATGACAAGTATTGTATCGACGATACTAAAGAAATCGATATTTTGAGAGCCAACATATTGGTGTATTGATATTTTGAAAGAAAAAAAAAATGGAAATAACGGTGTATCGATATTTTCCCAACTATCGGCCATCACTAAAGAGGTACAAAAGTGGTAAATGCGCTCCGGGATTTACATAAGAAGCCTTTGATGCAATAAAAAGTCTGTCCAAGAGACGACAAAGAATGGAGAAAAACTTTGTTTACAACTAATTTTTGATGAAACACACATATGTCAGCATATTGATTCTGATGGTAAAAAATAGACAAGCTTCGTTGATTTCGGAACTGGCAGTAATATAGATACTGTTGCGATGCAAATTCTGTTTTTTCTCGCTGTAGTCATAAACAAATCTTGGAAGATACCACTTGCTTATTTTCCCAGTTCTTCTCTTACTAAGGAGCAAAAACAAAATATAATACTTGTATGCCTGCAAGATTTAGTGGATACTGGTGCACAGGTAGTTGGACTAACTTTTGATGGTAGGGCTACAAACTTTGCCGTTATAAATGTCCATGGAAGTGATATACGAGACCTTAAGACGCCACCTTTTTTCAAAATAGGCATAAGTGATGAGAAATACATCTTACACCCTGATCCTTGTCACATGTTTAAATTAGTCCGTAATGCTTTTTTTTAAATTGTGTATTTTATAAAACATCGATGGTAATGAAATAAGATGGGACTATTTAGACAAACTTATTGATCTCCAAGAAAAAGAAGGTCTTCACTTAGGAAATAAAGTAAGAAAAGCTCATTTATATTTCCAAGATCAGAAAATGAAAGTGTGTTTGGCAGTGCAAACCATAAGTAAATTAGTTGCAGATGCTTCTGATTTTTGTAGATTTGTTTGGACTCTCGAGGATTTTGTTGGCAGCAAAACAACTGCGAATTTTATCCATATTGTCTTTGACATATTAAATTTTCAGAATACGAATATAAAGAAAGCCTCTTTGCAAAAACAACATTTAGAATATAAACGATTTTATTTGTTATGCTATTAAATAGACCTCTCAGCTAACATTCCTGTCAAAGGTATGTATTTTAAAGACTGCCAAGAATACAGGATTTCTCGGATTAGTACGCCGCCTAGAAAACCTTAACATGATAAACGGAAGGTTTATTGAAAGTGGGATTCTATTATTATATAAAATAAGTCAAGATCGTATTGAGCTATTCTTTTCTTCAATTCGAATGGGTCTTGGCAGTAATAAAAATCCTTTCGTTAAACAGCTTATCTCCACTTATAAAAAACTGCTTTCCCGATGTCAGGTAAGACTGGGTGGAATAGGAAACTGCTTAGCTTTAGAACAAAACTATGCTAAATGCTTTGCCTGCTGATACATTGGAAGGTATAAATAAAAACCTTACAAGAAAATGTACCAATAGGGGATGATGACCTAATATTTTTAGAAAACCACAGCTATGCCGAAGCTCCCTCTACTATATCTACTTACGCACAGCATGTTTTCGAGTACATGGCCTGGTACATTATATTTGCAGTAAATAAAATATTACTTTCTTCGCAGTGTTTGACTGCTCTTCAAGGAGATTTTTCACCGTCTTCACTAATTACTTAAAAAAAGGAAAGGTTTTCTGAAAAGAAATGTGCAAGAAAATGGAACAGAGAATACGACGAACAGCAAGGTTAAGCGATGGTTTTCATGAATCGTTAAGTCATAAGGAAAGCAAAAATTTATTGAGAAGAGTCCAATAAGCATAAAGAATTTTATCCCGATCAAACTCAGCATATGATAGAAAGTAGCCACAATGCATTGCTTTAGAAGCTTATAACAGAGAAATATTTAAAAGTCCGCTATAATTTTATTGCTAAGGCTACTAATGATGAGATATCTATAAACCAAAAGTACAGTAAGTTAATACTATTTAATAGTATGTAAACTGAAGGCACTTAAATTAAATACATAGCATGCTATTACATATTAAATATAAGAGTATTACGAATTTAAAAATGACTGAGGATTGTTATAGTTACCTATTTTAAGAGGATGTATATTTATTTTGCAGTATTTTTGAAAGATGGTATTAGGCCTAGTGGGAAACTGACCATCTAAAATAAACGGTAACTCTCCTAAATATATTACCTCTGAAGAATGTTTTATATTACCAGCACTCACTATATTGCTAATGATAGACGATTTTGCCTCAAGGTGAATAAAACTCTAATACTAATCTTAAATAAGACAAAATTAGTTGTAAAAACCCTTTTCAAGGAAGTTGAAAATTATCGGTATATTTTAATATTGATTACAATAATATTCCCCGCTATTATCGTTTTCGAACGAATTTAAATTCTCATATTACATTATTTTGAAAACGTTCTTATAATGAAATATTTAATTTTCATAGTTTAATAAACCGCACTAAAGTCCCCCACATAAAAGTTTTTTCCACTCGCCTGCAATGCGAATTTTTTATAGTGTGCGTATAAACTTACACAGCTTTAGGACTGGCAGAAAAATTCTTGTTGATGGGCCTCTCCTTTAGCATCTTACACGTAGCTCCTGAGTGGAGTTGACTCAATTAGTCGGCTCTTATTAATGAGCCGCCTGAACCGACTCTACATTTAATTTTAAGTTGACTCACTACGAGTCATATGACCCGCAGCTCTGTTCGGTTTCATTGATCGCTGAGGAGCGAAATATTACGAGGAAGAGAATAGAACGGAAAAATATATCCAAAATTTAGAAACTGGTGTGTATGTTTCCCCGCATCAAAAACATCCCAAAAAAGTTTTCTGAATCAGGAAAAGAGTAACCACTCGATAGTACTCGGCAAGACCACTTTTTTCGGCGCGAGATTGTGCGAAATTTGTGCGTCGTAGAAAATGACTTCCTATGAGAAAAATCTAAACAATTGAACAGTTATGTCCCTGAAAGATAGAACGGAAAAAATATATACGAAATGTAGTAACTGGGATGTATGTTATCCAAATGCATGAAAATGGATTTTGACATGTGACGAAAACGTCCCGAGAAAGTTTTCTGAATCAGGAAAAGAGTACACCACTCGATATTACTCGGCAAGGTCATTTCTTTCCACTCGTGATTGTGTGAAATTGGTGCGTCATGTAAAATGACTTGCTATTACAAAAATGATTACAACAGAGCACTAATGTCCCTGATGTACTGTTAACTAAATTGTGATTGAGCAGATTCCTACTACGATATGGCAGAAATAATATTTGATCCATCAGCCAACGTTAAGCTCAATACCAGTTAGGAAAGATGATTCTGAAATGTTTTCTACGAAGTTAAGTGCAGGGGCCATATCTTGTAACATTAAAATGACAGAATTTACTGAAAATTTTAATCGAGGAAGGTCATCAAAAATTGCTTCAGGATGACAGGACTTTATTGTTAATATGCCAGTGCTGCCAGAACATAAACACATAAAACCAATGGGTAATGGTCAATATATTAACCTTGGAGTGGAAATAAACTTGGAAATTATATTAGATATGTTACAACAGAACAAAAATCAAAATATTTGCGTTTTATATACATCGTTTAATATAGACGGAACCAGCGGAGTTGCAAATATATGGTTAATTTCAGGTCGTGTAAACAGTTTCTTTTGTCGACATTATTAAAGGCTTTATAAAGTCCTCAAAATTTAAAAAAATATTTGGTGGATTTCGTTAATGTATAATTCAAAGCACTATATTATAAAATTTCATTCCTGCTTTTGAAGCGTACTTGCGATGGCTTCTGTTAAATATATTAAATCACATAGAGGTTATTGCTATTGTCCGAAATGTTTTACAAGTGGTCAGAATGTAGTTTCAAGAAATGGAGATAGAGTAGTTGTTTACCCGGAAATTGATGCCGCATTAAGAAACGACGCTAGTATTAGAAGTAGAAGAACTGTTGCTGAAGCAAATGAACTCATAATAACAATCTTGACTAGAGCGCCTACTAATAAATGCGATAAACTATTTTTCACTAAACAAAATTGCATCTTTTTGACAAAGGGTCTGTAGAAACTTAAGTCAAATTTGGCTTGATAAGCCAGCCCGACAAAAATTGAAATCTGAGCAGGTGCAGGTGAGGTATTAGTATTCAAGATTAGATTTTGGTGCAAAATGTTGAAACGAATGCTTAACTTTAGTTCCGTCCCAGATATAAGCCAATTTGGAAATCTTTTATTAATAAAGAAAACATAAAAAAATTAGCTTAAAATTCTTAGATGCCTACGATGCTCTGTTTCCGTACTGCATATTTAATTTGAGTTCCTTTTTGCATAATTCAGGAGATCTATGCAGATAAATCAATGATCCATTACTCAGGAGCAGAATGGCAGTTTTTGGTTCCTGACAAGTTACTAAAAATCAGAATTGGCGGTGGAGTACTGAACATTGTTGTGCGGTAGACCAATGCAGCGGTTCGCAAGTCTTGGTCCCATGTTTTGGGATTTTCATCCACAATTGTCGCAAGTATAATATAAGCGGTCTATGTGAACGCTCTAGCGCTCCATTCGACTGTGGGTGGTATGATGCAGTCTGTAACTTCTTTACCTCTAGAAGCTTACATAACCTTTTGAATAGTCCACTCAGGCAATTTGTTCCCTGGCGGTGAGGTGGTATGCTGCAGTCTGTAACTTCTTTACCTTTAGAAGTATACATAACCTTTTGAATAGTCCACTCATGATATTTGTTCCCTGACTGGTTAGTAGCCTTTAGGTAGGCGATAGCGCGTAACGATTTCATTTGCACTACTGTGACTGCTTCTGCATTGGGTATTGCATACAAATCGACGAATTTTGATAAATTATCTTGAAGGGTCAAGAAATATTTGTTACCTGATGTGGTCCCTTCTAGTGCACCTACAATTTTATAACGTAAAAGGCAATGGCGAGTTTGCGCGAAGCATAAGCGAGCCGTCGATTTTCGATACATAATGTATGAAAATCGCCTCAAAAGAACGTAAGAAAAAAAAGTGAAATAAATTCATGAATGAAAAGTTTCGTAAAAATGCATTGATTTTTATCAAATTTTGGAATTGTATAGAGAACATATGTAGGCTCTGCCCTTGTGTATAGTAATTTGAAATTCGAATTCAAAAGGACCTTTTATGATGGTTTTAATTGTACTTTTCGAAATTGAATAACTTGCGTTTGAATATTACGATTTTTAAATTATAGCACTTTTTTGAAAGCTCTTCTTATTGTACACCTGCATTTTTAGTCTAATTTCATTTGGAGTTTTGGGGGTGGGGAGGAAAACGCCACGCCTAATTTTTTCGATATTAACTATAACTCGAGTAATTGAAGGAGTAGGTGGAAACACATTTCGAAATAGACGGAGCTGAAGCTTTTAGATGACCATTTTCACATTTTTGCATATTTCTCAATTTCCTGAGGGTCTAGCGGCAATAGCATTATTTCTACATCGCTGTGGATTCCGTACTTCTTTTCACGGAGGATGATATTGTTCACTTTACAATTTTCCATTGCACGATGGTACTCTTTTTTCGAATTTCGAAATGTTTCATACAAGGCTGATGATTTTCGAAAAAAGGTAAGGGTCATTTTCCCGGTCTACTACTAGTGTGCTAATGTAGATCCCTTCAGGGACTATACACTGGTGTACCTAGTTTTTTCTAGGAAGTACTGGGTTGAATTAGCACGGTGTTCAATTTACATCTACCCGCATCATGGTTTCCCCAACAAAAAAAGGTATCGGAAATTTCTAGAAAACTTAACAAAACATCACCGAAAAACAAATTGGTATGAACGATTTCCTTTGTCGGCCCTACATTACTTAATAATAGTATTTGATGTTCAGAAATTTGGTTTAATTATTTTCAATATTCAAACTTTTTTGCGCGAAGAGGTGGGCGGATCAAAAAACCAACTTGGGATTCGCCTATAATTTGGCAAGGCGTTTAAAACTATCGAAAAAAACATTGAGGGTGGGGGTTGTCACACCCACCCCGTTCAAGCCCCAAATATGACATGTGTGATGTCTAATTAAAGCGCCCCCCGAACTCTATCGAATGGCGTTTTTCAATTTTCAGTCCGGTATACTTCGTAGTGTATTGTCTCCACCCTCTTACATTTTACCTGAAACCCACATTTTCACTTTGTAGGACCCTGCATAATAACGGATGCCCCTAGAGGAAAAATCTTACATTCAAATTAAAGGTAACAAAATTCTCAATCTATTAGAAGGTTTTATTTGTGATTTGAGACATTTTCTCACTGATATTTTACACCCGAATTTCAAAAATTTTCTTCATCTGGGTCCCATATACCTCATTACTACATAAGAGTTATTTTTTCAAATTTTTTTCGATTAAAAGCATAAGTGTTCGATTATGAAACTTTTTCATCTTTACAAAAAAATTCCTCAAAAACGCCGTTATTCCGTAAACGTAATTTGAAAATTTTTACATTTTTTCCCCACAAAAAGCCGTCGTAAAAGGAGGTTGTTCTGCTATTATTAAGATTTCTCCTACACTTTTAGCCCGAGCGGAAAACTAATTGGAAATAAACGTTCGCAACACTACAGGCTTCATTTGATCCGCTGACATTATACTGAAAAAGTGTATAAATAAGTGGTAATAGTAGAAACAAAAACTTTGAAAACGACTAAAACGGTAAAGAAAATGCCATGAAAAACCAGCATTTCATTAATTTGAGCCGTTCTGTTAAGATACTTTTGTTCTTATCTCAGCTATTTTGAACCGGATCTCCATAATTCCTTTTACTATGATAGCTATGACTCCATTTCATCACCTCGTTCCCAAAATAACAAATTTCATTCCCATAATTGCATTGCAAGGTAAGCTAAATTAGTTTGATCCACACATATAGGTACATTTGTGTGCTACTTAACACTACCACCATTTGTATCTCGGTCAAATTCCAAACAATTTTCAAAATTCTTTCTACTAAAGTTATTGTAGTAAGTTTTTTCGGAATTTTTGAGACTATTACTAGGTTTGTATGGTGCCGCGTTATAGGGTTCTTGCCCACCCCTCCAATATATTATAAAGCGAAAAAAAAATTACTTGAGTATGTAAGGATTTGTTAATGAGCTGGGAGGATGCACACAATTTCATTGAAATATTCACTTATAGCGCAATGCAAGTAATATGGTTTCGCTTAGCCGCTAGGGCGTTGGGTCAGACTGTTAAGTTCGATTGTTGAGGGCATGTTGTGTTTTTAATTATATATATATATATGGCGGGTTCATTGCTAACGTGAACAAATTCACAAATCTTTGTCATCCATTTCCTGAGGGCTTATTACTTACAGTTGTATGATATTCAAGTAAATTTTTACTCATTACTTGTCCCAATACCAGTACTTATACTGGACATAAATTTACCAGTAAAAGTGAGTATTTTTTACTGGCACTTAAAATGTTTTGAATATCAGTACGAAAACTGATAGTGGCATGTACCGGACAAAGAATTGATACTTATTATGAGGATTTTGTTCAACATAAAGTATAGTTGGACTATTTATGATTAGAGTATATGGAAGAAATATGATACACCTATGATAATATGATATACCTATGAGAAGGATTTGGAAGACTGCTATGTAGATTTCATATGATTATGTGAAAGAGAATTCATTGTTTTAATAAAAAAATTTTGTGTACACCATTTATGCGTCTTAGTAATAATATAGTAATCATATATAGTATTATATTATATAGTATAGTAATTATAGTATACTTGTAATCAGGGACCGTAATCATTACGATCAAAATAATAAAAATTACGATTTAATCATCATCATTCAAATTTTACTTTTTCAATCACCAGTAAAAATTAAAATTTGAGTTTTAATTTTTAAATCACTAATAATCATTACATCTGAGTTTTACGCCATTCACTCAAGAATAAAACTCACATATAAGTTTTTCGTTTTAAAATCATCAATAATCATCAGACTTGAGTTTTATTTTTTTCGCTCAAAAATAAAACTCAGGTCTGATTTTTATAATTTGGAATCAGAAATAATCATTATCGGTTGAGTTTTATTTTTTCGATCAAAAATAAAACTCAAAACAGTATTCCAGGTCCAAATTGCGTTGAATATTATTTCAAACTTTGGTTTTCGGTACGTGTTGGGTAGTAGAATACACTGATAATTTTCATAATTTTTCAGCTGTTTTTTTAATGATGTTATAAGCCTTTTGTTAACATTTATGCATTTAAGAACGCTTCTCATCACAATTGTGGGAGAACGTAGCAATGTGAAGAGTTGGAATTTTTTTAGAGAACTCTGAATATGACTTTAGGCACCTAGTTTGAATATTTTAATATGCGCAAAATCGGATGAGGGGAACCCCCTTTTCCACATTTGAAGGGGGTTTGAAATTTTAAAATCTGTAAGTGTGAAAGAATTTGTTTCATAATAGGTTCCTGCAGCCTTCCTTTTCTATTATCTCATTGCTTTGTGAATCAAAAGAGAAAAAAAAACATGCTAAAAGCTAGATTCGCTATAATACCAATTTTTATCATACCCTAGATGAATGTCCGTATGTAATTTCGTATGGTCACCCCTCTGTGCAAGTTTGGTTGTTAAAGTGGATTTTCACATTTATTTCTAGAATGATTCGTCGGGCAATTCCATAGGATTCCATATTCTGAAGAAGTTTTCCGTACAATAGAAACGTCTAGGACTGATCCTTCTTATTCATACAGTACAGTTGCCCGGTGTAGAATATTTTTCAAAAAGTATCTATTTACTATTTTTATGAAAACGCGGTGTACAAAATTTCAGGCCACTACATACGTCTACGCTTTTTTAGGCAGTGTTCAAAAATATAGTGGCAAACGAAATTTTTTATGGCAACTCTACCAAGGAGTTGCCCGATTGGTCCCATTTTGACACTTAAATGTACAATTTCTTTAAAAGCCGTGTACGAAATTTCAGCAAACTAAGTGACCGCGTTCACGAGTTATCGTTAGGATGAACACACAGACGGATGGGCAGACAGACAAACAATCAGAGAGACATGCAATAATCACAATAACCTTTAACATTGTGCGTTTGTGTCCAATCCAGTTTACTCTAAAACGGAATGACAAACTTAGTATACCCTATAGGATTTCACCTAGAGTATAAAAAGTGTTTAGCGTTTGTGTAGTCCGTTGTCCTCAATCTTACTTTGCTCTATAGTGTATCTAGGATATTTAAATTATGGTTGCGGCAACGTGACGGAAGTACGTACAAAGTATATACGATTACAGACCAAATTGAACGTGTTGGTTATTTTTAAACGCAAGAACGCAACTTTATGCTGTACCGGGCATTATAGTTTGAAGGAATCATCTAGCAGTTCAGATAGATCGTAATATAGTTGGCGGCATGCCGTGTCATACTGATTGCAGTGATTTGTATCAAAAACAAACCTCACATCTGATTTTTATAGTTTTGAATTTGAAATCATTACCGGTTGCGATTAATTTTTCAATAAAAAATAAGACCCAGAACAGTATTCCAAGTCCAATTTGGTTTTTGGTACTTTTTGAGTAGTAAAATGCACTGATAATTTTCATTATATATGTTTGCGCTTAGACCAGTTGTAACTTTTTTCATTAAACAACCCTAGTAGAAATTGTTCACAGTTTTACCTAGTCTCCTGCCCCTCAAGGGGCAATTATTATGTAAACCAATACTAATTTGACTGAAAGTATCAAAACGTTTGTAATTCATAAAGAAACATATAGAAAATTAAGTCCCGATGAGCCTAATGATGAGTATTTATTAAATTTTATTGAAGGGCTGATTAGATAGCATGAAACTGCTCCTATTTACTACACCAGCAATAAATAAATATTTATTATTGTCATCAGATGACATTTCTACTAGGAAAATTTGAATTGATTTTTGTGATTTATTTATTTGAGATTTTAAAAATTAATTTTTTTTAGTTTTTTTAATTGTTTTCTCCGGAAATACTGTCGCCCATATGGTCAACAAGACTTTATGCCCAAATCCTTATGCCTCAGCATCTTAGAGTTTGATTTACAACTGGAGTTTGAATTCGGAAAAGTATATGAAATCAATCGTAAATGCAGATTATCATTTATGAATTCATCATGACACTCATTGACATGCTCATTAATAAACTCATCGTGACACTCATTAACATGCTCATTAATAAGCTCATCGTGACGCTCATAATGTACTCATCGAAGTGCTCATCTAATATTGTAAAATGCACAAAAGAGAAGCAAAGTATACATTTCGAAATAAGTGAAAGAGATGCAATATCTCATGCACACTTGTGAATAAGTAAATAAATGATTTTTTTGCCGGCTTTGATTCAAACGCGAATAAATTTCATCAGTACGTTCATCTGATTGCTTATGAGGAGCTCATTGATGAGCTGATCATGATATGTCTACTAGGGAAACGTTCTTGCTTTCAAATCATTTCCTCACACTTGCTTTCGAAGCTTAGTACAATTTTGTAAAGAACAGTCATTTGTTTTGCTCGCATCGTGACCATATATCAAATTTCACAACAAATTTATTGCAGTTTATACTTTATTTTTACCAGTCTTATTTCAGTTTTAGCGTTTAAAATTAGCTGCATGAACAATTTGGCCCTCCTTCTTCTCCTTCCTCCTCTTCTGCATTTAATGATAAATAGTATTCCCTATAAAAAAACAACACTTTTGCTTCCAATAATTTTTCAAAACTAACTAAATTGCTTACCTTCTTAATTCCACCATCTTGTCTTCCTCATCTGTTTCGTAATCCTTATAACACTCTAAAACTCCTATTAAATGCGTACACTTTCTAATTAATTCTTCACATGAAGAATAATTGTTAATTATTTCATTTTGGAGTCCAAATGACACCATATGTTCTTTAATGTAGTTGGCTAACAACTTCTTTAAAAATTCCACATTTTGCAGGCGCTGCTGAAAATCTCCTGCAAGCCATAGAGACTCATACCTCCGTATTTCAATAGGAACGTTTTCCATAAATTCTTCGTGTTCTTGTACCGCAGCAAAGATAGCAAATAAATACATTTCTGCTAAATTTGAAATATCGCAAGTCAACTAATTAAAAGCAGAAATTAGACTGTTCCGCAAGCTACTTTAACCAAACAATGAATAGCTATGAAAATGCGAAATTCTTAATTCCAACGCAACTTAAATTTACTCGACTATATCCAGCTTCTTTAATATTACTAGCATTCAGAAATATTGAAAATAAATGCCCAATTTCGTATTTGGTATTGCTTTGCTTTTCAATTCTATTGTAATTACTGCATTGTTTGCCAATTCATTGATAATATTCTCATAATACGTAAAAATGTGAATCATTATGTTCTGGCAGATGAATAACAATAGATTTAGATATTGCAGACTTTACTAGAATTAGCTTACATAGTTGCTGTAACGGTAAGGCTTGTTTTCTGTTCCTAATAATAATAAGACTATTTATTTCTGTAGTCTTTCTGATTGCGTTTAACTGAGTGGATTATAAATAAAAATTGAATTTGTGAAATTAATTAGTTGAGTTTGTTGACAATTTGGATATTTTTGAACGGATTACGAGTTACTGACGGATTGTGAAATTTTTGGTTGTGTTTAAGGACTAACGAATACGAATTTACGAGTTGGTAATCGCCAATTGGATTTATTTCACTAACTTAGAAAAATGGGCCGAAAAAGGAATATTTTTATAAGAGACTTTTTCGAATACGATGGTGAGAAAGACGAAAGTGTATGCAAAAATTGTGGCAAAATCTTTAAAGGTAGCTATGCGTGCAATTTAAAAAGGCACATCATAGTCAATCATACTGATTTGTACAATGAGTACGAGCAAATGACTGAACATGAAGATCAGAATGATAAGAAGGTTAGTTTCCGTGTGGAACTATCGGCGGAAGAAGTAAAGAATGCTTGTGTGAGTTTGGTGACAAAGGAATCGTTGCCGTTTTCTATTCTCGATTCGCAGGCATTTAAAGTCCTCACAGGACAAATTTTCAAAGGAGTTAACGTTCCTTCCATCACTTCCAAAAATATTATGGACTTCGTCACTTATCAAGCTGAATCTATAAAGAAAAATATAAAAAAATGTGTAAAAGGTAGAATAGTCTGTTTGAAAGTTGATATTGCCACCCGCCATGACAGATCCGTTTTAGGAGTCAATATTCAATATATTGCTGACAGACAAATTTTCGTGCAAACTTTGGGCATCATAGAATTAAAAAGACGCCACACAGCAGAAAATTTAAAGTTGGAGATTGAGAAAATATTAGAAGAATTCGACATAACAAAGGCTCAAATATACTCAATAACAACGGATAATGGACGCAATATGATAAAAGCAGTTGAACTTTTATCAACAGCATATCCAAATGCTGAAGATAATGAAGATATTGGAGAAGAAAGTGAAAGCGAATTTATCGCTCACAATCTTTCCTTAGATAACGTTTATGGAGTTAAATGTGCCGCGCATACATTGCAGCTAGCAATAAAAGACTTTTTAGCGGAAAGTTACAAAGACACCATAAGTCATGCTCGTCAAGTCGTTAAAGCCTTGAGAACACCATCCTTCAGGTAGCTTAAAATATTCAGTAGTTTTAATACAATTAGTTATAATTTTGCTACATTTAGATACAGCATATCTATATCCAATTTAAGAAAGCCACAATTAGATGTTGTGACACGCTGGAATTCTACATTCACCATGCTGGAAAGAATTCTTGCTTTGAAAGAATTTTGTTCTGAACATCTTGAGGGTAGTTTAACCCTTTCGGCCATAGAGTGGGAGGAGATAGGGGACCTTGTTGCAGCATTAGGCCCCTTAAATTCAGCATCATTAAAGCTCCAACAGGACCAGCTCCTCCTTGGAGATTTTTATAAATTATGGCTCGAACTCAAGGTAGACTTGCGAGTTGTGGGCAGTGCCATATCAAACAGGATACTGCAATATTTAGAGCGTAGGGAACCTACATTACTGGAGAATGATACTATGATTTCTGCCCTGTTTCTAGATCCAAGGCTTCGCCGTTTGCTAGGGAAGGAAAAGAAGGCTCTGGCAAAAAAGCATTTGAAAGGCATTGTTTCCAGGATGTTATCTTTAAAAAAGGTATGTAAAGGTTATTACTTAAAGAAACATTAAAAGATTTTAATATTTTATTAGTTCTACGGATAAAGATTTTTTTCTTTGTAATGTCTTATTTAGATTATAAAACTAATTATATCTGACTTTAATTCTATTAACTTAATTCTGCTATACCAAAACCGGGATAGTTCCTTAATTTGTTACCTTGAATATTTGGGCCCTATCCTAATCTATGCCTTCAGCTTCGCCTTTTTATACTAACTAGCGATGTCACACCTAGAAAGCTCTGCACAAGTATACAAGTTATTTCTTCTTTTAGTCTCCAATGTTAATCAATACTTAGATAAGGTCTTGCTTTGTTTGTTGCTCATGATAAATATCGAGCAAAGCGAAAGAATTATCATAAGTTATAGTGTTAGCTTCATTTAAACTTTATAATAGCTACAATTTTAATAAAAATATGAGGACGAAAACGAAGAGATGGATTGGAGCAGGCGCCCAACAGATAAAGCACTCAATTTCATTGGTTTCCATCTAGTAGTTTTTAGATCATACATACTTTAATATAACTAGAAGTTTACCGACTTGGGCTGCCATGATGGATATCTTCATATTTTTATTAGTCAATCCACACAAAACCCGATCATCTCCGATTTGGATGAAATTTTCACAGTTTGTAGGGAATACCAAAATAGCTCACCCATATTTCCTTCTCACGAGGGGGTTAGAAATTTTGTGATCTAACGATGAAGTATCATTTTCAAGAAATCACATCACATCGTTCGGTGCTGCAATATTTTTTTGCGAAAAATTATAAAGTATTAAAGACGATTCATACCGCCGCGATTGCAATAATGTAGCGACAGCGATTGATCGCTACACATAGTTTGAATGTAAACGCTCACAGCAACGCGATAGATCACAGCGATACAAAGAATTTCTGTAGCATTTGATCAGCGATTGAATTGTCCATCGCTGCATGCACAATTTCAGTCGTCTATCGCGAGCTGTGAGATCAAAATGTATAGTGCAAATTCAAGTGGGTGTTGAAAAATGAATTAAAATCATATGAAGGAATACCCAATTTTGTATGATCTGAATTTAAAACATTATAAAAATAATAAAAAAAAATGAACAGAGTTGGGGGTGATATTGCCAAGGAGTTGAATACAGGTTGTGGTTAACTTAAGAGTATTGGCGACTTGGCCACTGGGAACCTGCGGACACCACGACCAGAGTTGATTTATTGTGTCCTTTCCTAGAGGGTAAATCTAGCCTAAAATACAAGTGGGAAGTATTAAACGAAGTGAGGTTATAGTACAAAAACCTTGTTGGATTTGGAATATTTCTTCCGTTGGTCTTCTTCCATTAACTTTAAATTTATCAAACTGGGAAAGGACGCATCAAGTAAAATTCCAAAGGAAATCCTTAATAGACAATCGAGGTATATGTGGTGTTCTTTGAACTTGGTCAGGCAGTCATTTGGTGGTATTCTTCTATCAAACCGTATTCAAATATCATCTCTAATGCTGAAACATTTAAAACATCTGCGTCATTACTTTTTCCATATCTTTCAAAGTCGATGTATAAATATTTATATTCGATATCAACGATGAACAGTAAGACAAACTTTTTCAAAATGAAAAAATAAGTCGAGCTAGTACACATTAAGTTGACACATAATAGTAGCATAATTTGTCCCATATTCAGATTTTTCCCAAATGTCTTTATTTAGTTCAGGCATATGCATGTAACTATCACTGTGATCTATCGCGTTGGTGTGAAAGGAATTGTGTCGCTAGTTTATCGCTATGATTATCGCGATCGTTATCGTAATCGCAATCGCGGCGGTATGAATCGACCTTAAGCTTCATTTGGCATATGAATTAGAAAAATCGCTTGCTCCGTTCTCGAGATATGATTTCTTGAAAATTATGCTACATCGTTAAATCACGAAATTTCTAACCACCTAGTGAGGGGAAAATATGGGTGAGCTATGTTGGTATTCCCTACAAGCTGTGAAAGTTTCGTCCAAATAGGAGATGGTCGGGTTCCAAGGTAATTGGTTTTGTGTGGAATGGCTGTTATATTCAATAATAACGTGAACACATGTAATATCGAATATATGTATAATGAAATCTTCTTGAATACCTATGTATAATTCTTGGTTTATTATATTATTAATGTAAGATTTTATTATTCTAGCAACAAATTAATAACGAACTACCATGCTCATCCAGGGATACGGGAGAGAGTCCAGTTTTTATCGACGAATCCTCTGTTCAAAGTTGTACTTCTCTTTTAGGGCAATCAATTATTGCATTAGAGGTTGATTCATCCTCAGATGATGAAGGTGAAATTAGTGTCGACTTTGAGTTGATTGCAGCAAGGAACGAAATCGAGTCATACAAAGAAAAGCGAGCTGACATAGATTCGAACCTATTGGACTATTGGGAAGGCAACAAGCATAAGACTCCCTTCTTATATAGACTAGCAATGATTTTGCATGGTGTTCCAGCCACACAAGTCAGCGTAGAAAGAGCGTTTTCTGCGCTGAAGTTAATTCTTAGTGACCTGAGATATAACTTGTCAGATACAAACTTGAGAAAATTGTGTTTCGTTAAATTAAATACAAATTTATAAAAAATATGTAATTTTTATAAAGTGTTCGTGTTTTATCTATATTATTTTGTTTGCATTTCTTGAAGATGCAACAGAACATCTGCTAAATAATATGAACAGTATTATTACACAAAGCAATGATATAATAGAAAAGGAAGGCTGCAAGAAACTAATATGAAACAAATTCTCAATAGTTTAAAAAATATTGTGCATTCAGTTTCGAGCTAAAGCAATGATTTATTTATAAGATGTAGAAGGGTAAGGATAATATAAAATTGCTTGACCTGTGTCCAATCTCTTTTAATGTATATAGGTATGTATACCTACCAAGTTTTAAGTTTCAAGGATGAATTCTTTCACATTTACAGATTTTAAAATTTCAAACCCCTTCAAATGTGGAAAAGGGTGTTCCCCTCATCCGATTTTGCGCATATTCAAATATTCAAACTAGGTGCCTAAAGTCATATTCAGAGTTCTCTAAAAAAATTCCAACTCTTCACATTGCTACGTTCTCCCACAATTGTGATGAGAAGCGTTCTTAAATGCATAAATGTTAACAAAAGGCTTATAACATCATTAAAAAAAAAAGCTGAAAAATTATGAAAATTATCAGTGTATTCTACTACCCAACACGTACCGAAAACCAAAGTTAGAAATAATATTCAACGCAATTTGGACCTGGAATACTGTTTTGAGTTTTATTTTTGATCGAAAAAATAAAACTCAACCGATAATGATTATTTCTGATTCCAAATTATAAAAATCAGACCTGAGTTTTATTTTTGAGCGAAAAAAATAAAACTCAAGTCTGATGATTATTGATGATTTTAAAACGAAAAACTTATATGTGAGTTTTATTCTTGAGTGAATGGCGTAAAACTCAGATGTAATGATTATTAGTGATTTCAAAATTGAAACTCAAAAATAATTATTACAAGTTGATTTTTTTTTTATTAATTATATTTTCGAATTCTACCGCATAATGAAAGTAGATGCCAGATTATGTGCATATAATTCATCCCCGACCGGTTTTTCATATCCCTTGTTAAATGATTTTTTTACAGAAGAAATGAAAAATAATCATTATTTTCGGTCCCTGCTTGTAATTACTGATTTTTATAAATTTACTACCCATTTATAAAAACCAGTAATTAGTAATTAGTAAATAAATAGATAAAATTTCACAACAAAACCGGCTTCACTTTATCCGCTGATATTATACTGAAAAGGAGTATAATTAAGTTGTAATATTAGAAGTAAGGACTTTGAAAATGACCAAAACGGTCAGAAAACGCCATAAAGAAATACCATTTATTTTATTTAAGCCGCTCTGTTCGTCAATTCTAGAGATACTCTTGTTTTTACCTCATCTATTTTTAATCGGATCTTCACAATTCTTTTTCTTTATGATAACTATGAATCCTGGGAATCTTGAGGATTTTTCATTTTGTTCCGGGGGCGGGCAGGATTCCGACCACCCTGCTCCCAAAGTAATAAATTTCCTTCAACGATTGCTCAAAGAAATGTTATTAAAAGGGGTATTTTAACTAATATATTAAACATGCATTACCCAAAGAAAGCAAAACCAAAATTTTAGGCAAATTTCCCTGAATATTCTTGAAAATCGTAAATTAAATTACATTCAACCCCCTCTAGCGGGTGAATTGGGTACGTTAACTATGTTTTGTTAAGGCACTTTCTTACAAAACAAATAGTCTTTAATCTGTTATTTTTTACTTAAAAAAAAATTAATAAAATCATTAGCCCAGCACAGTTTTAGCGCACTGGAATTACTGCAAAACAGTTCGTAAATGGATTAAATCTGCAAACCCTTCTTGATGCTGCCATACGTGAGAACGTTGTTTGAGAACACGTCGACGTAAAGACCGGAAATTTTGCACATGGTATTTTCATAGCAATACTATATAAAATTTTGAAAATGGAGTAAATCGGAACAAACCTTCTTGAAATTGCCATAAAAAATTTTGGTTTTTCACTATGTATTTGAACACTGCCTGAGAACGCGCCAACGTAGATAGCTGATAGTTAGGACGTGATATTTTCATAGCAATGGCTAATATAATTTTAAAAATTGACTATATCGAATAACCCGTTCTAGGTGTTGCCATATAAAAATTTAGGGTTTTTACGTATATCGTGAAAACGATCAGTAGCCGACCGATTAGAAATTTCACAATTTCAAAATGGCCGGAGTAAATTTGCTTTCAGTATTATTGGTATGCCGATCGTACTCAACTGCCTAAAAACTTCTACGTGTGGGCTATGGGTAAAGGCAAATTAATATTAACTTTGGTTTATTTTATGTTATAATAACATATATATAACTGTAACTTTGATTCAAATATTTTTTTTTTCGTGAATTAGAGGCATTGGGGGTAGTAAAATTCCGTGCTACACTTAATCGTGTAAAAATAAATATGATGAAAATTTTATTGATAAAGTGGAAAAGCATTAACACAGCAAATTATATTATTATATTACAAAATTATTTTACAGCTCATTGCATTTGACGCTCGAATCCAAAAATGCAATATATTCCCGCGTCAACTGTAAATAAAATTGGAATTTGCAAGTGTACTAAAATTATAATCACCCTATATTTGAAAAACTATGGCGGATAAAAAGAAAGGTACGAATGGGAATGGAAATAATTCCAAATCCAGTCAGATCGCATAGTACTGGAAATGGGCAGGAAAAACTGTAAGGTAAGTAAAAAATAAAATATATTGTTTTGCATTGTTTTGTAACTTATATTGTATTTGAATATTAATAATAATAATAATAATTAAATTTGATACATAACAGGAAAAAAATGGGAAAATTGGTGGCAGACGGGGCCCCAACAGAAGCTCCAAAAACTGGAGCTGTAACTGGAGCAGGAGCTGAAGCAGGAACTGGAGCAGGAACTGAAGCAGGAGCGACATCAACTGAAGCAGGAGCGACATCAACTGAAGCAGGAGCACCAGCGTCAGTAGCGTTAGTAGTGCCAGCAGTATCAGGAGCGCCAGCAGCACCAGCATCAGAAGCGCCAGCAGCCCCACCATCAGGAGCGTCAGCAACAAGAGCACCACCAGCAGGAAAAGCGAAAACAAAACGCAAGAAAGAAAAAGGAAATAACAAGAGGAAGAATACGAAGCAACAACAAAAATCGTATTAAATATTAATCAGAATAAAATTATTATCATGAAAAAATAAAATTCTGAAAATAATTAATTGTTTCAATTTAAGTTTGGGAGTGATTTAAGAGTGGTAGATTTTAGTGGCACACGTATATGTATATGCAGGACTTAATTTGAATGTAATTTAGGGAACTTGCAATCCAATTTTTGAAAAATCTAAACAAATCAAGCTAATGACTTGAGGTTGTTCTATACCTAAAAAGGGTTAACAATGATAATTATAAGTAATAATTATCATTGAAAAAATCATTAAAAAATATCTAATTTTCATAAATGGAAATAAGCTAATCATGCTTAAAACATGGTTAGCTTATCTCCAAACAAGGCAAAGAAATTGCCATCAGCAATTTCTTCAAATTCCTTCGCATATAATAAAAATATTCCCACAAAACGACTTGGGAAAAATAAAAGTTTTAAGTTACATCCCAAGTCGTTTCAATAAAAAAAAGCCCCACGACAAATCTTACCTTCAGTAAGATTTGTCGTAAATACGATATGTATGTACATATATACATACGTACATATCGGGCGCATGAAAATTTTACGTCGGTGAAGACTGAAACGATCAAGTCTTCACCGAAAAAAAAAGCTCCTATCAGCAAATTGTCGCGAGCTGCATACATTGTGATCGCAACAATGTATGCACGATAGCACGGCGATGGTTGGATATTTATGAAAATATCAAATTTCAATTCCAACCATCGTTCGTCGCGATAATTCTGGGCATGTTTAAACATGCCCAGCGGTAAATAATTTTCTCAGGATAGGAATGCTAATTAAGCACTTTCCTATCCTGAACAACTAGACTTCCGATTAAAAAGATCCAAGTCGAGGACAGTCAGTTTTTAGACAGTCGAATTATAGCAGTCGGTTTTGAAAGCGAGTTTAAAACGGAAAACGAGTGGTATTTAAAATTTTGTACACGGCGGTTTGAAGAATAGAGTTGAATTCTGAACGAAAAAACGGTTGGTTCGGTGACGGCTTTGTAGGGTTTTTATAAAGGAAAATCGGTCTGACTTAGAAATTAGGAGTACAACAAGAAAAGTGTTAAGAAACGAAGAAGTGTGCACCATATTTCTATAAAAGAGAAATTTAAGATAAAAGTGCCAGTAAGGAAATAGTGTGTAAAATACCTTTATAAAGGCGAGTTTTAAGTTTCAATTACCCTAAAAGAAAATAAAGTGTAAACAACTAACCGACTTGTTTTAAAGAAAATAAAGTGTAAACAACAAATCCGATTTGTTTTAAAGAAAATAAAGTGTACACCCCCACACACCTTTTGGATACATCTAAAAAGGCAGTCCTCCCACGAAGGTACGTAACAAAAATTGGCGCAGCCGGTAGGATAGTGGAAGCCTGCTTTTCGAAAAATCAAAAGTAGAAAAGTATAAGAGCTATAAAATCCGCTAATCTGCGAACCTAAGGGGTTCCCTTGACGAAGCCACTCAGGCCAAGTCACCCCCAACTCTCGGGTAGATACCATCTCTAGGCGCCTCTGCTCCAGGCGGGCAAGCGTTCATCCCAATTAGTGCAAAAGCACCACCGAGGGATACAAATTAACAGTCCAAAGAAGGAAGAGGAGAACCATTCCAAACTCCCCCAGAAGGACGAGTACAGATCAGCCAGGACACAACTCTATAAGCAGCCTGAAGTTTCAGCCAAGCAGACGACCAAACGCTAGGAGTCAACGATCCGCATTTGAAGAGGAAATCGAAGACGGCTCATAAGCCCCCTTTTCAACTAGATCCGGGGGAAGTTAAGACGGCCCAGGGCCCCCCCAGCTGCAAAAGAAAGCCGAAATCAACCGACAAAGGATTGAGAGGGAACTCGAAGGCGGTTAAAGAAACCCCCCTCTCAATTACAGCAAAGGGACCTAAGCAGGCAAGGAGCCCCCCTTTCACTGAACAGCGCATCATATGCCAGCCGACAATCCTGCTCTACCTCAGCTGGAACCAGAAACAGCAGCGAGGGAAAACTCTCCATCTTTAGCCGACGCGGGATCAACCCCAGGTGCCAATACACAGCACCCCGGTGAAGGTACATCATCCGCTGCAGGAGAAAAACCTCCACAGTTACCCCCAACAGGACCTCGACTTCGAAGCGGAACCGTTCTGCCAGGTCTGAATAGTCAAGTAAGTTTAGCTAAGTTTTTAAAGAAATTATACGAGAGAGCGCGGGAATCGGATAAACTGACGATTACCCATTGTGACGCCTTAGATCACAAATTAAAAACAGAGCGTGAGACCAGACTCGTCAAGTTAAAGACCTTAAAAGAAAAAACAATACAGTTCCGAAAGGAACTAGAACAGTTTTCCGAATCTCGGCGCTCACTCAGTTTAGATCTAGAAAAGAATAAGAGTGTTAGGTTAAGTGACAGTGATAGTGATAGCGACAGTGACGGTGAAGTAGCTGACCCAACTCCCGAAGACCTGCTGATCTATTGGCTCGAAGAATCCTTAACGGAAATCAGCCCAGAAACAAGCCCAGCTAGTCCACCCAAATTTAAATTTCCAGTCAATAGACTACACACAATGGTGGATTACGCAAAAGTAGCTAAGCTCACAGCTCAACTCGTTCCCTTATTTTCGGGTGAAAGTACCCCACAATTGGGACGAGAGTTACAATCCTTCATCGGCTGCTGCAAACAAACTATGCAGTGCCTAAATGATGAAGAAAAAGTGGCTTTCATTCAGGTCCTTCCTACAAGACTCAGAGGTGACGCATACCAATTATTCGCTTCAGACGTCCCTGCTTCATTTGCTGAAGTAGAGGAACGTTTAAACAGAACATATCTTCCCCGTGAGACATATCAGGAGCTGGTGAACAAATTAATTACCACCAGACAAAACCCGTTAGAATCTCTCACTGTGTTCATTACAAGATTGAAACAGTTGTTGACGATTTGCAACGAGGCAGCGACACAGAAGTATGGAGCTGAGGCAGTCCCTGCTGTGAAAACACAGCTGATGGATTTTGCCAAAAACGCTTTGAAAAGTGGAGTAACCAACCCACACCTGTGTCAGTATTTGCTCACGCAGGGAGAAGGAGATTTAGAAGCATTAATTCAAAAAGCCCTGGACATGGAGAAATTACAACAAAGTGCTACATTCGTTCAGACTCCTCTGGTACAAGCTCCTCCACTGGCGCCAGTAGACCCAGATCTACGAGTGCGAGCCTATTATAGAGCTCCGTATTATCAAATGCCATCAACACCTATGTTCGCATCACCTCGAGCTCCAAATCCAAACCAGTTTTCACGCAATGTGAATAACCCAGGTTCATCACAGGCACGGCAAAGACCATTTAGAAACACTGATGCCAGAAACTCGGATACAGATGCACTGGTCCGTAACATCACGTGTAACTTCTGCCAGCGAAAGGGTCATACTTATTCAGATTGCTTTAAGCGCAAAAACACCCCTTTCTGCTCAAACTGCAAAATCTATGGACATGACGTCCGTGATTGCAGAAAAGGTCATCAAACACAACAGATTGTTCCTCCACGCCTCTCCAACAGACCTACACAGGATCAACACCACACAAAGAGTCCTCAAGTCTTCAACATAAGACTCAAATGCACCTTTTGTGGTCGCCGAGGACATGCAGACGAAGACTGCCGCCAGAAGAAAAAATGGGAAGCCCGGAGTCAGGGAAACGACATGCAGTCGACCCAAAACTTCCCGGCTCGACTATAAACCCAACCAAAAAATTAAAAAGGTCACCTCAAGCGCCCGAATCCGGTGTCCCTACAGTGAAACTTCCACTGGACATAAGCCTTAACGGCCATACAAAACTAGTAGTGGACACTGGCGCAGAGGTTAGTATTATTAAGAAAAGAGCAATTGAAGACCTCAAAATAATTAATTCCAATGAGGCATGCACTTTACAGACCCCTTTTGGAACCGGAAAGACATTGGGAAATTGCAAGGGCAACTTCAATTTTAAAAATAAAATTCCCTGCAAGTTTCAGGTGGTACAAAACCTGCCAGGTCTTTCCGATGACGGCCTATTAGGAAACGATTTCCTATCAAACAATTGTAATGTTGAAGGCCCAAATAAAAAACTCAGGTTTCCTTGTACGGAAACAAATCCTGAAGAGTTTACTGTGCCATTGTCATGCAAAACGGACAAGCTGTATTCCAGTAAAGCAGTCGAAGTGAGGTCACTTGCTGAAAGGATGGAACCTAAACAGGTTAAGCTATCTACATGCAGTGTCTCCAAGGCATCCCAGGTTCGAGAAGAGCCGACGGAGTGCGAAAAGGGCTGTCTGGGTGATCAAAAGACCAGCGAAATGAGGCAGCATCTGGTTACCTTACGAGAACCAATATGCATACCTGCTAGGTCACAAATTATCACCACAGTCCCGTTGCGAGTGAAGGAAGAAATGCTCTGCCTATCTAAAGAGATAGGCGACGGAGTCTTTCTGGCCAACAGTTTACTCCCTACCGGAAAAGAAACAGTGCTAGTTGCCATACTCAACATTAACAATTTCCAAGTGGTCATCAACAGTTTATTATTACAACTGCTCCCTATACATGACTACGCCGTCATCCCAATAGGAGAAGCCACTGATACACAACACGTTCTCAAGCCGAGTAAATCGCAAGCGAGTAACACAAACATCAGTGAGCTTCCAAAGGCTGAACATGGCCAAAGAGCCAAATCAGAGATGCGAGCGAGCTCCAGAAGCCGACAAGCAAAATGCAGCTGACTCCTCCACCCAATATACCTAGGAGTAAGATAATCACACGGGTAAGAAGCCAAACAACAGGTGCTGCGAGCTCAGTAAGACCTACTTAAAGGCAAAGTCGACTCCACCACTTAATAAAATTAGTATTAAGAATACAAAGTGCCCCATAAGCCCTATAAAAGACGCGTGCGAGATCCGTAAGACCTCATTGAAGGCAAAGTTGGCTCCACCGTCAAATAGTATTAAGAGAACCAATTTTTCACGGCCTATTAGCCAAAATACAAAAGCGTGCGAGTACTCGGACAAATCAAAAGTACCCATAAAACATGGTACTCCACCATTAAAACTGCAGGAAGCCCATTCCCTGCCATCTAGTAATGTAAGTAAAACAGATAGTAAGTACACAACTACACCAAATGAGGAAAGAGACGCAAGCTTTTCGGAAAACACAGCAATCTTACAACACGTAAGATACTTATTTCCGGATCATGAAGATCCCACACATACTCCGCGAGTCAACAGGTTAGACCAAGAGCTCAGCCTAGACCCAAATCTAAATGCGGAAGAAAAGGCTTCGATATCCGAACTCTGCTACGAGTACAACGATATCTTCTTTCTAAAAGGTGATAAGCTCACATACACAAATGCTATCACCCACAATATCCCTTTAATACAAGATCAAGCGCCAATAAACCAAAAGGCCTACAGATTACCAGAGACCCAGAGACAAGTAATCAACGAACAATTAAGAGAAATGCTAGAAAATGGGATAGTCCAAACTAGCAAAAGCCCTTGTAATTCACCCTTATTAGTTGTCCCCAAAAAGGCGGGACCCGACGGTGAAAAAAGGTGGCGCGTCGTTGTCGATTTTCGCAAATTGAATGAAAAGACAATTGGCGATGCATTTCCGCTACCGCGAATCGAGGATATTCTTGACCAACTAGGTCATGCCAGGTACTTTACCACTCTCGATTTGGCCAACGGCTATCATCAAGTCTTAGTCGACAAAAAAGATCGACGTAAGACCGCTTTTAGCACTAATTACGGGCACTACGAATTTAAGCGTATGCCATTCGGACTCAAAGGAGCTCCCGCTACATTCCAACGCCTCATGAACTTCGTTCTGACAGGCCTACAAGGCCTCGAATGTTTCGTTTATCTTGACGACATTGTCATTTATGGTAACAACCTAAATGACCACAATGATAAACTTCGCAAGGTTTTCGACAAACTGAGAGAGAACAACCTTAAACTGCAGCCAGAGAAGTGCCAGTTCTTGAGACGAGAAGTTGTTTACCTAGGGCACAAATGCTCTAGCGAAGGAGCATTACCAGACCCCAGCAAAACGGCCTGCGTCCAAACATTCCCTGTTCCTAGAACAGTAAGGCAAGTTCAGTCCTTTTTAGGACTTGCCAATTACTACAGGAAGTTCATTCCGGACTTCTCTAAAATAGTTCGTCCAATTACGAATTTACTCCGAAAGGATGTAAAATTCACTTGGACCGAGAAATACCAAGAAGCATTTCAAAGCATTAAAAATGCTCTAATTTCCCCACCACTTTTGATCTATCCAGATTTCTCTAAACCCTTCAATCTTACAACGGACGCCAGCAACGAAGCATTAGGCGCTGTGCTTTCCCAAGGAGAAGTGGGAAAAGACCAGCCTATCGCCTATGCAAGCCGAACGCTGAACAAAGCCGAGAGAAATTACTCCACTATTGAAAAGGAGTTATTGGCTATAGTCTGGGCCACTAGGAATTTCCGATGCTACCTCCAAGGCAGGAAATTCACGGTCTATACTGACCACAAGCCTCTCAAAGGTGTCTTTAACGTTAAAGACCCGACTTCCCGTTTGGTGAGATTTAACCACAAATTATCAGAATTCGATTATACCATCGAATATAAACCAGGGAAGTATAATACCAATGCGGATGCATTAAGCCGCATTCCACAAGTATTAATCGAAGACTATACAGGCCACACTTTAACGGTACAAGCCCAAGTCCACCACACTATGGACTCTGATGTGGAGGAAAATATGCCCCCAAATAAAAAGAAAACCAAAAAACCTGCTCATTGCTTCGCCGTGACCAGAGCTGAAAACCAAAAAGCCCAAGAGGCCAATACTAGCTCCAGCGCTCAAACGCAGCCCACGACAGCGGAAGATAAAGAAACTAAACTCCCAGAGGCGGAAATACAACCCCCTGCTACGCTTGAACAAGAAATAAGTCCAGTCAAGGCACCTGAGATAATCACGAGCCTCAAGGAAGTTCAAACAATCCTAAAGGATTACCACGACTCTCCTTTCGGCGGCCATCAGGGTGTCATTAAGCCTTATAAAAGAATCAGACGCAAGTATTGGTGGAGACACATGCTTAGCGATATAAAAAAGTACATAAAAAAATGCCCTAAGTGCCAAACAATGAAGGCATCGCCACAATTTAAGATGCCAATGGTAATAACGGACATCGCAGAACAACCTTTCGACAAGGTTTACCTCGATATAGTAGGTCCACTAGAAGAGACCATATCAGGTAATAAATATATCTTAACTTTTCAAGATAATCTCACCAAGTTTGTCGATTGGTATGCCATACCAAATGGAGAAGCAGTAACGGTGGCGCAAATCTTTTTCAATGAGATTGTCACGCGATATCGCATTCCAAAGAGAATAGTCACCGATCAGGGAACTAATTTCCTGAGTGAGCTATTCAAGAAGGTCTGCAAACTGCTAAAGGTAAAGAAGTTACAAACTTCCGCATACCATCCACAGTCTAATGGAGCACTAGACCGTGCCCATAGACCATTAATCGAATATCTGCGTACAATCGTAGACGAGAATCCCAAAACTTGGGATCAATTCCTACGAACCGCTGCATTCGTGTACAATAACAGTGTACACGAGGGTACTAAACTAACCCCGATGGATTGCCTTTACGGCTTCACAGCGGATGTCCCAACTAATTTAAAACGGGACCCTAAGCCCGTATATAACCACGAAAGTTATTACCATATGCTCAAATACAGATCACAAAAATTATATGCTACGGCTCGTAAAAATCTCTTAGCCAGCAAACAACGCTCAAAGGCATATTACGACAAAACAGTCAGGCCTCTCACTTTCCACCTAGGAGACAAAGTCCTCCTCAAAAGTGAAAGCCGCAAACACAAATTGTCTCAAATATGGGTTGGCCCATATCTGGTAATCAATGTACCTAGTCCAACAAACACTACCATGAAAATAGGCAAACGGCAGGTTGTAGTACACAACAACCGTTTAAAGCCCTATTACGAGTAGTACACTGGTACATACACCTTTAGAAAATAAGTACCACTGAAACAAAATTTCGCCAGTTAAACTATTAACTACCCACTTAAAGTTCCGCACTCGGGATTACTCCCTATGACTCATGAAGTCAAACTTTACCTAAATTTTATTTAAATTAATAAAAAATATACCTTGCTACTTATAACAAAATAATGGTCGACTTAAAAGCTCATAGAGAAATTGATGAAGTTTAGCATGCTCTAACTTACACTCCCCATACCTTGTTTTGGTAGTTACGAGTGAATTAAAAATTTTTTTTTCTCTCCAGTACAGTTTTGGTGAAAAAGTACAATGCTCTTAACACTAAAAACCCTACTATATATTTACGAGATTCAACATGAATTTTTAAGTTTCCCTGATTCTGTTCTATCTCGTCTCACTTTTAGCAAGTAAGCTCCCAATTGACAAACTATCAACCGTCTACTTAAGCAATACTATATCTAAATATTACATACATGACCACCTGACTAATAAGCCTACCCTTCATTTTCTGCAGACCATGAAGCTCATATTTGTGTTAATGTACTGTCTCCATTTGACAATGGGACAAATAGCAGCGGATCCCTACACCATAAGCCCCCTAAACAACACGGGAGTACTGTATGAAGATCTGGGAAAACTACGAGTATACCACAGCGCATGGAATGTTTTAACGGAAATCAACCTGATGGAACTGGACAACCAAACGCTTATGGCAGAACAGGCAGAACACTTAGTTTACCGACTATGTTCAAATCGCTCTCAAACCGATGAGCTATGCCTGGTACAGCAAAAACACGTTCATTCACTCTTAGAAAACATCAAGAGGAGAACAAGTGTCATTCGAGAAGTGGTCCCAAAATCAAGATCAACAAGATCTATCTTCGATGGAATAGGCAATGCAATGCACTACCTATTCGGGACCATGGACAGCACTAATGAACAAGAGGTATACAGTCGACTCGAGGAGCTCGAAACAAATACAAAAGCACTAGCCGACCTGGAAAGACAGCAGATCAGTGTAGTCAAAACTACACTACAACAAATCCAAAAGCCATTGACATCTCTGCAGGAAAGACAACGTCAAATAAATCTCCAGGTAAATAGAATGCAAAATATCACTGATGATTTACTAATGAGACAATTAAGGCAGGAGATAATTTCAAGCCTGACCTTACAAATTGTCGACATTGAGTACAGGCAACAAGCCTTACTCGACATAATAATCTCCAGTAAGAATCACCAGTTGCATCCGCTAGTGGTGTCTCCCAAAAGTTTATTAGAGATATACCACAAGTCCCACGCTACTTGCCCAGATGCACAAAATTGTCTCTCCCTGTTATATCAGACAGCGGAAACAAAGGCTCGTATAGTCCAAGACAAATTAGTTATTAGAATACAACTTCCGATTTTCAATTTACCACAAATGAAGTTGTATAGGATACATAGTTTTCCTATCCATGTTAATAAAAAACATTCATTGGTACCCGAAATACAGTACTCGCACGTAGCGCACCAGGTACAGACACAGGACATATTATTATTAAAAAACAAGATTTTAAAATCTTCAAAAAGATCAAGCAAAATTCCCAAGAGGACACTTACATCGCTAAGCTAGGCATTCCTGTAACAAAGGCAACTCTGTCCAAAGAATGCGCAGTGAAGCTGCTCTTTAATCCACTAAAGGAAGAGCCACAGTGTCAATTCAGAGCACAAATACCTCCCAGCGACCTACTTATTAAACTAAGTAAACCAAATTCTTGGATATTCTCGGTGATAGAACCAACAATTGTACACCTTCAGTGTACCCAACAATTCCTAACTTCAAAAATAGAAGGCCAAGGAATAATTTCTATCAACCATCCCTGTCAATTACAAGTAGGATCACAAATCCTACATTATGAGGCAGAGAATATCCAGCAATTGAGTCTCAAACAACCCACTTATTTCCCAGATATAACTCCATTAGAACAAATAGTGGATAAATATCTTAATGAAACTAAACACAAGGTACAGTCTGAAAACATACAGACAGAACTATACTCAGGAGATGACACTAATAGCACCATCCTAGAAGACACCCATTCATTAACAGAGCTGGACGAAAAATTAGCTAAAATAGTTACTACTATAAACCACCATCCTACACATGTACTAGCTACAACATCAGTGTCCTTAACTGGTGTTGTCTTCACATGTATGGTGCTGTACCTGGTCGCCAAATGGCTAGTCCCATTCATTAAAAATTATCGTCTACGTAAAACTGAAAAAACCCTAGAGGCGGAGGAACAAATCAAATAAATCGAAATAATTGAACCTACCCCTCTCAAAAGGACCCGCACCCTGCCACCTACTAGGTCAGTGCAAGTGGTATAGTGTCACCACTTCAAACGGTCATAAGCACTATCACTAATAGTAGAGCTCCTAGAAAATAAATGTAAGTGGTTTCTATTAACCACAAATAAATCAGTTAATGATAATGGTTAATAATAAAAACGAAAGGGGGAGGACATAAGTGAACAATTGTTAGAACATAGACATAACGAAAACTAGTTTAATAAAAACATATATATACAAACTAAAAACAAAAGAAAAACCGAAACCCCCCCCCCCCCCAATAGTGTTAAATAACAATTAAAATATAATAAATAATATAAAAATATAAATATTATTACTAACCGAAAAAAAAATTAGATAACCACTAATATTAGAATAGAACGTATATCGTTAGAAAAAAATAATAAAAATAAATAAGAATAACACAAAGAAGAAAAAAAAACAGTAGAAATTAATAAGGTATTAAAGCAATAGAATAGAATAGCATTAGATATTTAAAAACAATTTTAGAAAATAAGATAACAACAATTGTTTTTATTAAAATAGAAATAATAAAATATGTAAAAACGAAAACCTGTGCCAAACCGACCAATATAGCCGAACCACCGAAAAAGCCCCAACAACAACTTCCCCTGAGAATTATTCCTCTTCAAAGAATAATCCTCTTTTTCGCAGGGGGAAGGATTGTTGTATACCTAAAAAGGGTTCAACAATGATAATTATAAGTAATAATTATCATTGAAAAAATCATTAAAAAATATCTAATTTTCATAAATGGAAATAAGCTAATCATGCTTAAAACATGGTTAGCTTATCTCCAAACAAGGCGAAGAAATTGCCATCAGCAATTTCTTCAAATTCCTTCGCATATAATAAAAATATTCCCACAAAACGACTTGGGAAAAATAAAAGTTTTAAGTTACATCCCAAGTCGTTTCAATAAAAAAAAGCCCCACGACAAATCTTACCTTCAGTAAGATTTGTCGTAAGTACGATATGTATGTACATATATACATACATACATATCGGGCGCATGAAAATTTTACGTCGGTGAAAACTGAAACGATCAAGTCTTCACCGAAAAAAAAGCTCCTATCAGCAAATTCTCGCGAGCTGCATACATTGTGATCGCAACAATGTATGCACGATAGCACGGCGATGGTTGGATATTTATGAAAATATCAAATTTCAATTCCAACCATCGTTCGTCGCGATAATTCTGGGCATGTTTAAACATGCCCAGCGGTAAATAATTTTCTCAGGATAGGAATGCTAATTAAGCACTTTCCTATCCTGAACAACTAGACTTGCGATTAAAAAGATCCAAGTCGAGGACAGTCAGTTTTTAGACAGTCGAATTATAGCAGTCGGTTTTGAAAGCGAGTTTAAAACGGAAAACGAGTGGTATTTAAAATTTTGTACACGGCGGTTTGAAGAATAGAGTTGAATTCTGAACGAAAAAACGGTTGGTTCGGTGACGGCTTTGTAGGGTTTTTATAAAGGAAAATCGGTCTGATTAGAAATTAGGAGTACAACAAGAAAAGTGTTAAGAAACGAAGAAGTGTGTACCATATTTCTATAAAAGAGAAATTTAAGATAAAAGTGCCAGTAAGGAAAGAGTGTGTAAAATACCTTTATAAAGGCGAGTTTTAAGTTTCAATTACCCTAAAAGAAAATAAAGTGTAAACAACTAACCGACTTGTTTTAAAGAAAATAAAGTGTAAACAACAAATCCGATTTGTTTTAAAGAAAATAAAGTGTACACCCCCACACACCTTTTGGATACATCTAAAAAGGCAGTCCTCCCACGAAGGTACGTAACAAGGTTTTGTTTTAGGTAAAAGATAACAGATTATAGATGTTTTTGTTTTTTTTAAGAAGGTGTCTTTAATGTTGCGAAAAATATCCGCACGATAGCGTTAAGTCCAGTTTTTGAAAATTCTAATTACGGATTGTTGTTGCCCGTCAGCCTATGGTATAAGCAGTCAGGAGAGGGATACACCCAATGCTTGACGAAGATTTGTAAATTTTATCACAATGGACTTAACTCTAATCAATATTATTAACTGTTATAAAATTGGATTTGGAAAAAAAGTAAAAAAAAAGACTTGACGCCTCGACCCAGCCGAAGATTTTGACCTAACTCCCTACTCACTAAGCCAAACTCTGTTATTTGATCTGGGCTATGAATGGAAAGTTAAACCAAATTCTGTTCGATCTCGCAACTTATATCCAGACGTGATTTTTTCCGATTTTTTGATGGGCAAACCCTTACAAAATGCTCGATTTTGCCAATCTTGGCTGGACTTGCCGAACTTAAATGCTTGTAGAATTTGAAGAAAGTAACCCAACCCAACAAATTTTGAACGATAAAGCAGGAACGTCAAAAGCCACTTCTTGAAATAGACGGTCCAGTTATTTTCTGTGGGCGCCACCAGGAGGCAACTAATCGACATTACCTTTCCAGGACATTTTATTGTTTTTTTAATAGGAAAATAAAATCTGAGAATGCTGAAATTCGGTATAGGCAATTCTTTTATAATCACAATTGTAGAAAAAAATAAAAAATTGAAATAACTGTTATTTCATGGAACGAAATTTCCAAATCAATTTTCAGGAGATTTCGGGCGCCAAATTTTCAGATTTTGTCACGAATGTCGGAGGAGTTTGAAAATATGCTCAAAAGATCAGAAAAAAATCGTAATAAAAATTAAGCTAAAAAAATGGGCATATTAATTAAAAATTAACGGGATTTTTAATTAATTCCTTAATAAGAGCGTGGAAATTAAATGACATAATGAAATCTATGTAGGACAATATTTTAAACCGTTAGTTGGATAGCATTAAAAAAAATACAATAAATTAGGGAGAGTAGTATACTACTTTTAAATGTATAACGGGATTTTAACGATTGCTATAAGTCCCGTTAAAATTAAAACATATCAATCGTGCGTAAAATTCCCCATATAAATGAGAAACCGATCTATTTAGAAACTAATTTAGCGAATCATGCAACCTTATTTGGTTAGTTAAACCTAAACGACTTTGAATAATGACTTCTTTTTTTTTTTAGATGAAAGCCAACAAATTAGAGACAACATTAAGGGAACATAGTGGCTTAATTGTTGAAGGATATAAAAAAAAGATAGCGCTAGATGTAATGTAATGGCCGATGAAAGGTAGTATCTTACAAAACTCATCGGCGATTCGGTAATTAGAATCGTATTGAGGTTTAGTAAAAATATTTATTTTTAGGACAAATAGGATATGTAACTGACTACCCTGTTCAGTCCTCCTTGAAAATTTCATTACTAAAAAAATTATTTGAAAAATATAATTATTAAAAAAATCCGAAAATTTTCCCGATTTTATCTCTATCCCCACTACCAAGGTGAACGAAACCTTTAAATTTACACCCTCCATAATGCCACGTATCCTAGCTATATTGTGAAAATGGAATGGTTGAAATCCAACTAAGACTTAAAAAACTCATCGAGTTTGGTGTATGAAGAAAATTTGAAATTTTTTTTAAATGACCCGTAAAATGCTCAGTTTGGTCATCTTCCATCACAGATGAGATACTATAAATATTTTAAATATATAAACGGTAAAGCATGTTTTTAGTATGAAATCGCATCTACATTTTGTCCCATAAAGTTAAATCTAATTAGTTTTCCGATCGGCCTAATAGTTTAGAAGAAAAATAACTAAGAGTAGAGCAACCTCCTGCCGTGGAAATATATAAATCAGGGTATATATACAGGTTATGTAATCATGGGTTATACGCACATTATTAAAAGTTATTTTGAATTTTGCACATGGGCTTTTTAAAAAAAAAAATTAAATTTGAATGTTACATTTCACAAAATCATATGAAACCTACATAGCAATCTTCCAAATCCATCTCATGTATCACATTTTTCTTTATTTTTTTTCCATATAGGTACTCTAATAATAAATAGGCCAACCTTGCTTTATGTTGAAAAAAATCCTCATAATAAGCATCAAGTATAGTTTGGTACATAAAAAACATGTTAAGTATCAATAAAACATACTCACTTTTACTTGTAAATTTATTTCCAGTATAAGTACTGGTACTGGTACATGTAATGAGTACCAATTTACTTGAATATCATACAACTCTAAGTAGCCGTGAAGAAAGGGATAAACCAAAAGCTTAAAAAAGATTTGTGAATTTTTTTCAATAGACCAACTGTACTTGGTTCACTTTAGCAATGAACCCGCCATATACATAAAAAATAGAATATAAAAAAAAAAATCATGCTCAACAATCGAACTCACAATCCCTAAATTCTCTGACCCAGCACCCTACTGGCTAAGCCAAACTATCTTACTTGTCGTGCGCTATAAATGCATATTTCAATAAAATTGTATACTTCTCAGCTCATATACAAATGCTTACATACACAAGTGAAAATTAGTTTCGCATTATAATATATTGAGGGGGTGGGCAAGAACCCTATAACCCGGCACCCTACGAAATTAGTAATAGTCTTAAAAAATCAGAAAAAATTCACTAAGATGAATTTAGTAAAAAGAATTTCGAAACTCGGTTGGAATTCGGCCGAGATAAAAAGGGTGGTAGTTTTCAGTAGCACACCTATGTACCTATGTGCATCAAACGAATTTAGCTTGCCTCGCAATGTAATTATGGTATTTTGGGAACAGGGTGATTAAATGGGCCCGTAGGAGCCCTTCCCGGCCCCGGAAAAAATTGAAAAAATTCCTCAATATTCCCAGGAGTCATAGTTATCATAGAAAAAAAGAACTATGAAGATCCGGTTAAAATTAGCTAAAATAAAAACAAAAGTATCTGAACAAAACGGCTTAAATGAAGGAAATGCCGGTTTTTCATGGCGTTTTCTGACCGTTTTGGTCGTTTTCAAAGTTTTTATTTCTACTATTACTACTTAATTATACACTTTTTGAGTATAATGTCAGCGGATAAAATGAAGCCTGTTTTATTGGGAACGTTTATTTCTAATTAGTTTTCAGATCGGACTAATAGTTTAGGAGAAATTTTAATAATAGTAGAACAACCACCTTTTACGACGGCTTTTTGCCGCTTTTTGCTGTGAGATGATGTAAATATTTACAATTTCTCTTTACGGAATAACGGTGATTCGGGGGAATTTTTTTGTAAAGATGAAAATGTTTGGTAATCGAACACTAATGCCAATGGTTGAAAAAAATTTGGAAAAATAACTCATATGTAGTATTGGGGTATATGGGACCCATATGAGGAAAAACTTTGAACTTCGTGCGGAAAAGCGCAGTGAGAAAATGTCTCAAATTGAAAATAAAAACTTACTAATAGATAGAAAATGTTGTTAGCTTTAATTTGAATGTAAAATTTTTTCTGTAGGCGCATCCGATAAGATGCAGGGTAAAATGTAAGAGGGTGAAAAAAATATACTACGAAGTATACTCAATTGAAATTTAAAAAACCCCATTCGATAGAGCTCAGCGGGGGCTTTAATTTGGTACCCCACATAGTATATTTGGTGGTTGCGGGGGGTGGGGGTAACAACCCCCCACCCTAAAATTCCCCCACCCCAAAAATTTTGTTTAATAACTTTATTCCACTTATCGAACTAAAGACGAGTCTGAAGTTAGTTTTTTAATCCGTCACCTCCTCACCCCTCCAGAGCTGGTTTTAGTTTAGATTCAAAGGGTGAACTTCCCTTGTTCACCGTTTTCACAAAACCACCCCGATTTTGATGAGACATAGCTACTTACAACCACGAAGGTATTTCCTTTCGATAATGATTTGGTTTATTTCATTCTTTTGTGTGGCTTCGGCTAAAAAAGGAGCCAACTGACCAAAATCCCAGATTTTGGGGGTGTGAAAAAACATCGGGTAGATGTAAATTGAATACCCTGTTAAATCAACCCAATACCACCCTTAAGCGATATTAGTGCACAAATGGATAGTCCTCGAATGGATCTTTCATTTGGCACACTGATAATTTTCCTCGGACACCCCTTCCCCCGCTGCACCCCCTAACATTTTACGTTACGTTTTACCTCCCCCCACCCACAAGGAAGGGTGGAGGGGGGTGAAATTTTAGATTCGTAAATTCTGAAGTGTTCTCTTTCCAACGATACCGCACTCGACCTGGTAGAGTCGGAATTTCACTTGTAATCGGCCGATCAAATGACCCTTAAGTTTTCGACAATCATCAAGTTTATATGAAAAATTTTCGAAATTCGAAAAAAAGATAACATCATAATATGGTAAATAATAAAGTTAATATCCATAAAAAATTTCATCTACCTGTGAAAAGAAATACCGAATCTACAGCGATTTAAAAAAAACGCTATTGCCCCACCTTCCGCCCTTTTCTGGGCGTTTCGAAAATACCATTTTTCTAAATTTTTGATATTTTATAGCCACGCCCATAGGCTTTCCAACGAATCTTAAAACATCTCGCTAGACCCTCAGGAAGTGGAGAAATAAAGGAAAATCTGAAATGACGATTTGAAAAACTTCAACTACGTGAATTTCGAAATCTATTTCGAATTTCGCATATTTTCGAAAACCAAAAGATACAGTATCGAAAGATCTATAAGCTGTATAAATTTCATCCTCCTACTCTTTAAATTACTCAAGTTAGAGTTAATATCGGAAATTCCCTCCACCCTATTTTTCTCCCCACTCAAAAGTCCAAATGAACTGAAACTTGAAAAAATGAGTTCAGAATAAAAAGATCTTTCAAAAAAGTGCTATAATCAGAAAATCGTACGATTCAAATAAAAGTCTAGCTTTAACCATTATAATGTAAATGTTCGAAAATGAATTTCAAAAAAAAAAACCCACCAGGACAAGAGCAAAATGTTTTCGATTTCAATAAAATTTTTTTATAAAAATCGGTTTATTAATAAAAAAGTTTCATTCAGAAACCTTAAGCATGTTTTTCACTCAATCACTTTTTACTTTATATGAGATTTTTCTATTAACCGGGGGAAAGATTTAGCGATCGCATGTATTTTGAAAGCAAATTTCTTGGATGAAAAAGTGGATTTTTTTCCTCTCGTAATTGTGCGAAACTGGTGCTCCGTAAAAATGACTTCCTATGAGAAAAATGTTCACAACAGAGCACTAGTGTCCCTCATAGAAAGAACGGAAGAAATATATGCGAAATATGGTAACTGGGGTGTATGTTACCCAAGTGCGATACTGATAGTACTCGGCGAGACCACTTTTTTTGCACGTGATTGTGCGACATTGGTGCATCGTGGAAGATGACTTCCTATGAGAAAAATGCTCAGAACAGAGCACTAATGTCCCTGAAAGAAAGAATGGAAGAAATATGTGCAAAATATGGTAACTGGCGTGTATGTTACCCAAGTGCGAGACCAGTACTACTCGGCGAGACCACTGTTTTTGCATGTGATTGTGCGAAATTGGTGCGTTATGAAAAATGACTTCCTATGAGAAACATGTTCATAACAGATCACTAATGTCCCTGAAAGAAAGAACGGAAGGAATATATGCGAAATGTAGTAAGTGGGGTGTATGTTACCCATGTACATGAAAGTGGCTTTTCAGCGACAAAAACGTCCCGAGAAATTTTTCCAAATCAGGAAAAGAGTATACCACTCGATAGTACTAGACGAGACCTTTATTTTGATATGCAACAGCATAGTATGCATAGCATAGTACTACATTTATACATGTAATGACAAATATTGTATCGACGATACTAAGGACTTCGATATTTTTAGAGCCAATATATTGGTGTATCGATATTTTGAAAGAAAAACAAATTGGAAATAACGGTGTATCGATATTTTCCCAACTATTGGCCATTACTAAAGAGGTATGAAAATGGTAAATGCGGTCCGGGATTTACATAAGAAGCCTTTGATGCAATAAAAAGGCTGTCCAAGAGACGACAAAGAATGAAGAAAAACTTTGTTTACAACTAATTTTCGATGAAACACACATCTGTCAGCATATTGATTCGGATGGTAAAAAATTTACAAGCTTCGTTGATTTCGGAACTGGCAGCAATAAAGATACTGTTGCGATGCATATTCTGGTTTTTCTCGCTGTAGCCATAAACAAATCTTGGAAGATACCACTTGCTTATTTTCCCATTTCTTCACTTACTAAAGAGCAAAAACAAAATATAATACTTTTATGCCTGCAAGATTTAGTAGATACTGGTGCACAGGTAGTTGGACTAACTTTTGATGGTAGGGCCAACGAACAACAATAACTAGAAGGAAAACTTCATGTCATGTTCTGAAAAATACCCATTGTCCCTGAAATATGGAATCATGGAATTGGGTGATTGCAATGGGAGTAACAAAGCAAGAAAATTGAGGTATTGTGCTTTCTTCCATGAAAAAAGAAACATTATCCGGAATTAATGTGTGCAAAATGCATAGACAATCCATCCAAAAATTTTGACAAATCTGCCACATAAACTTTCACACATTCCGTAATGAACAAATTAGTTCAAAAGAGATAGTAAGAACAGTCGTATGCTAAACATCGGCGACACACGTTCTACGTTCAAGCCATATGAGTGCGAATGAAATGAACAGTAGTTGCTTCTTAAACCTTTTATTGCATTTGAGGGGAAATTTGACAGTTCGCGACAATCATTAATGTAATTGTTGTGGATGCGGAGTGGATTTCTTTTCTTCAATTTAAAGTTTAATTATCGGATCACAGGCCCAAGTTACAAGAGCTCTCAAAGGTGAAAAAGGAGGTACATATTAATCCCTGTAATTTGTATTTATTGCCTTTATTTACAGATTTCATTTTTCGAAGACTTTGGCGTCAAAACCTTAACTTATTTGGATAGTCTTTATCAATGGGACAATTTACAAAAATCTATATTTTATAAAGGATTACCACAAATAATATCTACATTACCGCACAGTGTCAATATGCAGAGCATTTTGCCTTGCTTAATAAGGGAATTTGTGAATTCTCCTATGATTCCATTCGTTTTGCCAAATGTACTGTTAATAGCAGAGAACTGCTCAAAAAAGAAATTTTGTGAACAAATTCTTCCTGATTTAAAGCCGATTATGAAGCTTCAGGAGCCCATTCAAATACTTTTGATTTTTATGAAAAAGATGGATCTTATGTTGAATCTACCTCCACCTGATGAAGTGAAATTAAATGTGCTTTAGAATGCGATATGCCACAAATGCAAGAGTTGTGTTTAGGCATTCTTCCAACATTTTCATCTTTAATTGATTATAATGCTACAAAGAACGCTTTACTTCCCCGAATTAAAAAATTGTGTCTGAATAGTCCAAATCTATCAGTAAAAGTAAATTGCCTAATTTGTATAGGGAAACTTTTAGAAAATCTTGACAAATGGCTTGTACTGGCTGAGATTTTGCCATTTCTATCACAAATTCAAAGTAGAGAGCCAGGTGTCCTTATGGCCATTATTGGTAAGTAGTGTAGCAAATTATATATATATATATATATATAGTTTTCCTAAATTAATGAAAATTTTCCCCATGGTATTTACAAAATTGCCATGACAAATGAGAAATATTTTACAAAATCTTGTGCCCTGGAGCTATTAGCTCTGAATATAACACTGTTGTAACTAATGACAATATGTGGGACTTTTGTGATGGTACAAGCTTCAGATATTGTCGTAGAGATATATCCGAAGATTATTATGGACATACTGCAGCTTTTAGATGTTGAACAGAAGGTGGTGGGCATGTAGGCTTTGTTAAAAACCTGCAGTCAGTGAGAATTCTGGCGATAGAAGAAAAGAGTGGTGGGCGAGAAGTACTTTGAACGATGATGTTGAACTTCTTTTGTTTTATGGCAGATATTCTAGCTAAGAAACAGTGCATTTCACTGTCAGTTAGTGAAAATTGTTCAATTCAATCGGACATTGGTTACCTATGTTGGCACTTATCGGTCTAGGATACATGACACAGGGCAAAATATATCTAGCAATTGGTGTGCTTACACTTGCTGTTGGCATTAATTCTGCAACATACCTGGGCTTCCAAGTAAATCATATAGACCTAGCACCTAACTTCGCTGGCAGACTAATGGGCATTACAAAATGCGCTGCTAATATAATGAGCATAATTACTCCATTGAGTGTAGGACTTGTAGTTACCGATGAGGTATTTGCTATTTGAAATATTTCTAATATTGATATCTCATTTATTTCTAGACTGATCCTTTCCATTGGCGCATTGTATTTTTCATATCAGCAGGAGTATATCTGATGGGTAGATGTTCTTAATATTTGGAAAGGCAGATATTCAACCCTGGAATGATCTTAATGCACCTGAATCTCGGATAAACTTCCAAAGGCAGTCGAGTCTCATAACTAAAGACATTTTTTTTTAGCATATATCTAAGTATTTAGATAGATAACTAGAATAACTAGATTTTGGTGAAAGCGTCATCGAAAGTTATCATTTATATTAAGCTTGAAACTTGGATTACAGATATTCATTTTGTATTGCTAATATGTGTGAAAAGGCAATCAAATAGATCACTGCACACTGCTGCAGAATAAAAGTTGAATATTGTTGGCAATGTTTGAGAGCTTATAGATATTACGTCCATCCACATTCATTATATTCACTTGTGATCTAGTCACTATAGATCATTATAGATAAAGTTCATATTTTTGTATGTATTTAAATATATAAGTTATTAAGAAAGAAAAAAAAAGTAAAATAACGACAAAAAGAAGTGTAAAGTATGTTCTTCTTTACGTTGTTAATTGATATTTTTAATCACTACATTTGACATATTTTTTGTATGTATGTACATATTTGATCTCTCAAAGAGAAATATATTGCTGTTTTTACAATATTAATATTACTTGTCGATCGACCTGTATGTGAGATTGCTTTTCATGCAGCGGTAACAAATCCCATCCCAAACATACAGTGACGCGACGAAAAAATTGCGACTAGCACTCATACAGCGCAATAAGCAGTCATGTATAACGCGTAACATAAATTTAACATTTTTACATAGTTTCAGATTTTTGTTTATAAAAGCAAATGCATACACTTACCTGTCGTTTATATATGAACAGTGAAGCTGGCAGTTCAAGAAAAGGGGCGGTTCGTAAAAAAAAAATATTAATAATACACATTTAAAGATATAAGAAGAAAAAATTTTATTCAACATTTAATAAAAATGAAAAATGCACTCCACTATTTATTCACTATCGGAAGTATCAACAAATAAGTTCAAGTCCCTTGAATAGTTCATAGTTTCGTCTTGATTATTATTGTTATTTAAAAACAGTTCTTTTAGTACAGGCAAAATAGGTTAATATTAGCGAAATAAATTGAAAAAATGTGAAGTTCTTAAAAAATACATATCCTTGTAGAGAAATATATGCTCGTCAAGATTCTGAAGAGGCCCGAGTAGTACAAGATGAGCTCGACTCTACAACTCAGGTATAAACCCCCTCTGCGCTCCCCATCGTACAATTTTGTACAGAAGATTTTAAAGCTCTCCGTCCATATGAAGTTAAAATTTTACTACATGTGGTCTATGTAATTGTAAAAAAATACAGATATTCATTTTTTGCACTTACTACAATTTTTAACTTTCAATTCCATGATTATGGCAACAAAATGTGATATATTTGTTGCATTGTACGGAAGCTGTCTGATTTTTACTTGTCCGTCCGAGAACGCATTCACTTAGATTGCTGAAATTTTGCACACGGGCTTTTTAAAAAAAAAGGTAAATTTAATTTCAAAAATGGGCTATAATCGTTTTTACTGTCCGTGAACCGTTTTAGAAATATATGCGAAAAACCACTTCAACAATCAAACTTGTACACCATACGAAATTATCTACGGGTATTCATCTAGGTTGTCATAAGAATTGGCCTTAGACCAATTATAGCTTTTTTACTTGTTAATAGTAAACTTTCATCCAGTACACTTTGAAGTATTCTTAGGAGTGTTGGAGTGGTATCCTCAATAGTCGGCCCATGCCTACCTGATCCAAATTTTCTAAATCGGCAGTTCACTTTGATGACAATGCAGCCACGTCGTGGAATTTTTCATTTTCTTTGGTTTCCGTTGAAGAAATACTCACTATCATTAATAGTATTAAATTCCTTGGAATGGATGTTGAATCTATTTCCCCAAGCTCATTAAACTTTGTCTTTTATTCTTTCCCCACTAACCCACATGTGTCACGTCATATATGTTTCATAAAGCCTGGAAAGTAAAGTCAAGTCAACAACAAAAATTATACAATACTTCACTTTTCACATTAGTAACTTTATTTTTTTAATACATTTATAAAAAAAGGTATAGGGATAGAGCTTAAATTAAATTATTTGTATTTTAAAATTTATGTAACATTATTTGCCAAGGAGCTAGAGCTCTGTGATCCGCTCCTTACGATTAGAACTAATTGCTGTATAAGAAGCTGCACAGCTAAAAATTTAATCGTGAAATTTGTAGATGCGGTGAGTGTAAGTGGTATAGAACATCCGCCTATGGGAAAGTGAGCCACCAAATTGGGCATTGTATCCCTGAAATGTGAGTAATGCTCGATAGTTGTATCCGCAAATAGATTTAACATTGGTGCCATATGTTCCCCAGCATTAAACAGCATAATAACCAAAAAAATAAGGTACTGTAAATAAATGCTATGTAAAATAATTAATAAGAACTTACAATATGGGTCTCCGACATCTTTTTCGGCACTATCGTGTGGGAGACTAGGGAAAAGGGCCAAGTAATAAGATATCTTTTCAACTCGAGACGACTTTATTGACTGACCTCTGGACAAAATAATTAAATCGAGAACGGTAGACATAGCGGCACATATATATATGTATATACACAGCATGCACAATAGAGCTTGTACTTATTTATATTTCTGATCATCAGAATCTGCACTGATAACAAGAACAGAAATTCTCGTTTATTTTATCTCTTTTGTTCATTTTAAATAAAAAGCAACGAAGGCTTTTATATCAATATATCGCCTATAATCGAAAAACGGATGATCCTGCAATAGTCGTTGCGTTAGAGACATACAAAGCTCTGGATGCTTTTGACCAACTTTCTGCATGTAACCTAATTTCTAGTGTGATCTTCATCTTCTATTAGAATTATATGCTGGGAAATAGCTATTGAGCTATAAATAGCTTTGAGCCTGACACCTTCGATTTTATCATTGAACATGTCAACAAGAACATCAAGACATGTAACGGCAAACGTTACATTTATTAAAACAAGTCGATACCAGAAAGGAAATGCAATAGTTGTTGAGAATCTTACGATGACATCTTAAACAAAAATGGCTGTAAAAGATTCTTTGGTAGTTACAAGAATTATATTGTAAAACAAATTATGTGCATGTTAGTTAAGCAACTTCAACTGCCATACCACATTTTACAATTGTGATTATATATATATGCCGTAGACACTTGATGCAATTTTGCAGAGTCTCAGTAGTACATCATGAAGGGTCTAGCCATTTCGCGAAGTGCTGTGTATCAACTTACGCTCAGTGACTTATTATTTCTCGAAATGGCTAGACTCTTCATGAAATGAAAAATTACATCAATCTACGGCATATATATAACTTCTCATGATTTTTGAAGATACTTTCAAGCCCTCAAACCACGGCAAAGTCTGCACAAATTGCAGATACCTGAAAATAAAATTTACTACCCACAAGAAAATAAATCACTACATAGTTCCTAATTTTCCCGAATTTCACTGAAAGCTATTTAAAATCACAAATTTTTGGTTAAAAATATAACTACGGAATCGTGTTGTACTTTATTTCTTGTGAGTAGTACATATAGAGAAAACACCTATGTCTATTAGTAATTAAATATATGAAGAAGTAAAGAGTAAAGACTTTTTACCCATGAGGGACCTGATTCTTTCGAAAAGATGTTTTTTTCCAAATTGTCCTCCATCTCCTTGTTTGTAGGTCCAATCACTCTGTTTTCACGTTAACTTAACTCACTTAACTATCTATTGAATATTATGAATCTTAAAGTCCTATTTCTCACTGCATTAAAGTATTATTTGTTAAGTTAGCTCTAACTAAGTCGGCTATACTAATCCGTACCTTACTATTGTTACCTAAACACGTCCCTCGTATCTTAACTCACTACTTCTTCAATATTGTTATTATAAACTTATTTCCATATATTATCTATCTATGTACTATTACCTATAAACTTATTTCCATATATTATCTATCTATGTACTATTACCTCACTATTTTGGAAGCTAAAGTCTCATTACGTTCCCTGCAATGTAATATTTACTTCAAACACTATATACTACTATACTGTTTTAAATCTTCCTATGTTCCAACTATATATGTGCATACTTAAGCGGTTACACCACCCTGAGAAGCTGACATAAGAATCAATTTTCATGATTTTTTTGGAGCTAAAATAATGGATGTTTTTTATTTCTGCTTTTACACAATTTTAATATTCGAATTGACTCTAGCTCAGTGGTAGGATAAAATGGAATTCAGAGAAGTTTGCAAGCAACGCATTTAGAATTAAGTCTGTGTGACAACTTTAGATTCGCTCCAGGATCTGCCAGTAACTGCTGATTGTACTTCCAAACTTTCTTGTGGATTCAGACAAATTATTTTTCAATATTGATTGTTTTATAGCGTAGAGTGTAGTTAAACCCATTCCATTTTTTTTTTTGGCTTCTTCATCAATCCTGTTCTGTCTACGATTTACTGATATTTTTTTTTTGATGTGTCACTATTGCAGCAACAAATAGAAGCGACGAAATTAAGCGTTCTTGTCTAACTGTCAACTACGCGAGAGACCGTCTGAATGAAAAGGAATAACTCTGCTGATATTTTTTTACAGATGGCTTAATGTTAAAAGTTTCCTTCGGCTGTTATAAGTTCCCACTTCTTTATTGAAAAACTTTATTTTATAATAAATTTGCGTCCTGATGAATAATCGCAGCAAATATTCATTATTTGATGTTTCGCAGTACTTGTAGCTGAAATCAAATTTAAGCGTATTATATAATTTGTTTTCAATATGCTTATTTGCGATTAATGTTTCGAAATGTAGCAAGAATGCCTTATCAAGTTGCTCATATTCTTTCATGAAACTCTTTGAAGGGTTTTGTAAATGACCATTATCAAATGTTTTAAAATCTACAAAAATACTGTTTACTTTTTCTTCAGTCAACACAACTTCAGTGCAATTATGCTTTTCCTTGTGCTTCTTAAGGAGCCAACCAGCGAAATATATCTTAGCATTTTCTTCGCCAAATTCCACATCCTTAAAATCGGAGCTTATTATGAGACTTCGACATACTACATTACGCGGGTTTTGTTGGCAGATTTTGAAACTTGCAAGAACTTCATGCTGAATATTTTTTTAAAAGAGCAAGCAAATTGACGACAAGTGGGGTTTGGATTATTACCGCCTCGTCGACGAATCATCGCAAACCCATTTTCCAATGCGTCCTGGTTTAAGCGCCTGGTAAGAACATAATCAACTCTTTCTGCTTTCAGGTTTGCTTGCAGCTTGAGAAGGCTGAAAATTGAAATTCGCCATCCCATGACAAATTTCACAGCATTTGTAACGTCCTTATTGTCCTTGTTAATTATCCTGAGTCCTTCCAAACATTTTTCCATTTCCTTTAAATGCTCAATCTGCTTTGCTGTTCCATAGAAAGGGTGTTTAAGCTCCTTAGCTTCAGAAAATTTCGACGAATTGAAAATATCAAAAAGCCCGTAAAATTTTTCCAAAAGCTTAGCAGTGTGGGCTGTAGTTGATGATCCTTGGTTGTTGCATGCCTGTATATATAAACCACATGCAACTGTAAAACTTACAACCTGAGTGGCGTATTTCACTCGCATTTTTTCGAATATTATATCCTTAGTCATTAAATTGTTTCTTAAACTTTTGACTAAGTGGGGAGGATCAAAAAAGAAAAAAATTTCTTTTCCGTTATTTGCCTTGAATGAGGGCGATGTAGGAACGATTTGCACACTACGCCTTTAGGGTCGAAACCAAACGATTGTAGCTCTTCTATAGCCTCAAACATTAATGCTTTTACTTCAGCTGTTATGCAATTTGAAGAAATAAACACATAACCTACGAAGTGTCTGTAGTTGTGAGTAATTCCTTTTGCCATTAAAACAAATGCATTTTTTCCCACCAAGTTTTTCTTTTCATTGCCATTGTCTTCTAAGCCGATTATTTCGCCTTTCGCCCTGTCATAAAACAAATTTTCTTTGATTGACATCTCATCGAAACATAGCATACATTTTCTAGCCATATGTGGCAATCCCTCTGTTTTCAATTTGAGTGGCTCAAAGTAAATGTTATGTAGACCGGGACCTGCAGGCCAATTTGCAACATATTCCTATAATGTTACTTCTGTTGGCAGTATCATTCTAGATGAAAGAAGTCTATAATCAGCTGGCGCCAAAAAATATAGGCTTAAAGCAAACTGCTTTAATTCATGCGAGTAACGACGACAGCATTGTTTTCTTTTAAAATTCCTAATATGGGACTCAACAAGTGTTGCCACATCTGTAGGCAGTTATTCTTGTTCCTCGCGGATGAATCTTCCTTTATTTTTCCGACCTTTCACAAGTTTTTTTATAACACCATCTTTTTCTTTTGATTGCCTCTGAATTTCTTTAATTTTAGCATTCAATTTCCTTTTCTGGGGAGTATTCTCGGATAGTACTTTTTCCGTTTGAGTACTGGAAATTGTTAGTTGCATTGGCAGTTGCAGTTGTTCTCATCTGCTTAGAGGAAGGAATTCCTTCTTCCTCAATATCCCACACAATTTCTCTGTTTGCTGAAAAATTCTGCGAAGTATCCTAAATTTCAAATAAATTTGTTACCCTGACGTTAGAGAGAATTTGAATTTTAGCCCTACAACTACTTGTTGGAATCTCAGACCCTACACCTACAGCCTGACTCCTATTTTCCTTACACTCATCTACATTATTTGAATCCTACGTAAATATAAATAAAAGAAGAAAAAAAATAACAAAAAAAAAAACGACACAACAAATGTGTGAAAAACGACACAAGATGATGTGTGAAAAAAGTGAAAAGTGACAAGAAAATGATGGAAGATGAAAACAGAGAAACAAAAAGAGAAATAAATAGAAATTAGTGTCTTTACCACCTATAGATAGGAGAAGAGTTTACTTTAATGTTCTCAAAAAAATACCGGAACAATTCCATATCAGGACGGATATGTTCTGTTGGAATTGCATCTTTTTTGAGTCTATGTCCACCCTTCGTCAACATCTCTCTAGTGAAATGTTTCCCGCAAATTCGAACATACTTCCCGGCTTTGATGTTATCGGTCAAGTCCGGCCGATCTATTCTCTGGAGCCATGTCGTAAGCCTATGAAAAATTATTTCTATTATTATTATTTGAGAAAAAAACAAGCTCAATTTTGAGATTATTGTCATTACGAAAGGAATATATTTTAGTAGTGTTAGTGTTAATCAGTTTACGTGTCCGTCTGTAAAACCTTACGCATTATGAGATTATGTATCGTAATTAAAGGATTATAATAACGATCATTGTTTTTATTCAGGCCCACGAAGGTTTTATCATTCTATTTTTTGACGATACAAGAAGACCAACGAGCGGTGTAACTTAATACAAGTACTGCTATATGTTAGACGGCTTATCCCCTTTGACCTCACGAGCAGCAACAATATTGGATGTGTATTTCCAATTCGTAGATACAATCATCCAAATGTCCACAAACGATCTCTTCCGTCGCATTGAAAGGTCACTGTCACTACTGTTATCTCTAATATTTCATTGGGAATATAAAATAAACAAAGAAATGGAGTTTTTAGTTTATTATACGTATGTGTCTTGTTTAAAGTATATTCTTCCTGATATCCTGTTTCGACTATTTTAGCATCGGTAAACAAATCGAAAATAATAGAATTTTTTGAAGTTTTAAAAACGTTCTTTTCTTTAACATACTTGATATACATTTATTCTTCATTCATGGATATCTTATCTTAGTGTGTGTGCACTATAATAGAAGACATTCTATTACAAAGGCTCTTTCATATACTTTACTAACATACTTTTATATCTAATAGGATTTGATTCATTCTTCATCGCATTTAGTAACCAATTGTACATTTGTAATCCTTTATAAAATTAAAAATTTTTACATCTAGCAGTTCTACATCTTTCAATCCTAAAGTCACTCACACTTCCAAAATTTAAAGGTTTTTTTAAAGGTATTTGTGTTGTTGTGTGTCGCCCTTTTCTCGCTTTTTTGTTTTGCTTTGAGCATGCAATATTTCATTTTTGATTTCTGTAACATTCGCGGATTAAGAGCAAATCGATTTTCCGTGTACTGCCACCTTAATTCCAAAAATCCGGCAATTCTTGCACTAAGTGAAACCAAGGTCGTTTCTGATGCTGAAATTAGTCAGTATCACGTCCCTAGTTACAGCTTGGTGCCTCTTTTTTCTCCACATAGGGTGATCGCATTATATATACGGAATGATGTGGCCTTTACCGTCCTTAGAGATATTCCTTCCGCCAATCCAGAGTTTAATTACAATTGGATTAGGTTCAAAGTCCACAGGCACATCATCTATTTCTGTTTCCTCTATCGCAGAGCTAACATGTCTGATGACGACACGGTATCCGTGTTTGACAATATCTCCAACAATATTGATCATTAACTTTCTGTCCCCCCCCCCCCCTCTTCAGAAATCGTTCTAGCAGGCGATTTTAATGTCCATAACATACCGTGACTCAGACATTCTTCGACCACAAGCCCTGCGGGTCGTTTGTTGAGCTCTTCTGTGAATCTTTTAATTTGCAGCAGCTAGTGGATGCACCCACGCGAATTCCTGATGCAGCTGGAGATAAAGCTAATTTACTAGATTTATTTCTAACATCTCACCCCGACAAATATTCCATCTCAGTCGGTTCCCCTCTTGGTAATTCAGACCTCTGCTTAATCACTGCTTAATCACATTCCGGATTCCTACAGCAGATCTCAACAACAGCAAAATCTCTCTTGGTTTAACAATTAGTGCAACCAAGCAACAAAAGGGAAAGAGTCTGCTTTTCGCGCCTATCAAGTGCATCCTTGTCCAGAGCTGGAACAAATCTACAAGACTGCACGGAACTCCTGCAAGTACATTATCCAGAGAGAAAATTTTCTTGTTGACCCCCTGGATAAAGCTAACATTTTGGCTGGTAGATTCGCTTCCAATTCTCGTCTTCCACCCACTTCCCCTGTGGGGATGTGTACAAGAGCCAATCTAAAGCCGCAGGTCCTGATGGTTTCTCGCCCCTATTAATTAAAACAAGACCATCACTTAACCACTCCCGTTTCGTTTGATGGAGCATTAATTTCTGATTCACCGTCATTAAACATTCTTGGCATTAATATTTCCAGTAAGTTAAGCTGGACAGATCACATCTTCTTGGTTGCCAAAGAAGCATCGAAATGTCTTGGATTTCTGAAAAGGTGTAAGAAATATTTCAGCCTATCAAACTAGCGCTCCTCTACAAGTCCTACATCAGGCCTAGAATGGAATACAATTCCCATATCTGGGCCGGGGCTGGTAGCACAGCCTTAGCTTCATTGGATATTGTCCAAAAGGGAGCCTGCAAGCTCATTGGCGATGTGACAATTACTCGTCATATCGACTCGCTCGAACACCGCCGCAATGTTGGATGCCTTTCGCTCCTTTATCGCTACATGCATGGTCAATGTTCTGATGAAATATCTAGTCTGATCCCTTGAAGAATAGTTCCTGCACTCAATACACGGGCTGCATTCCGCCCACATCCTTTTACCCTTCAAATTACTTTTGGCCGTACAGTAAAATTCTGTGATGCTTTTCTATCCCGTACTGTGCGAATGTGGAACAGTCTACCATCTTCTGTATTTCCTCCAGCATACAATCTGCAAGGGTTTAAGGGCAACATACATCGGCATCTCCGCCACTCTCCTCATATCCTCTAATCCTCTCCCTATCTCCGTCCTACCATGCTGTGCTTTGCACCATAGGGTATCCCCTGAGCTTGGGTTAATAATATAAAAAAAAAATCTTCATCTTAAACACATAAAAAGCACATTGAAGATAATTTTCCTCTTCACGCTCATCTACTTCAAAGTATTTATGTAACCTCCACGTCGCTGAGGTATATCCATTACACAATAGTATCGCACGCAGTTCTGCAATTTTTGCATTCGCTTTAACATACCAAGACCGTTGGTTAGTATTCAAAATGGGGTTTCACAATTACATTATACATATGAATCTAAGAGCACAAGAAAAATATTCTTGAAAATTTAAATCTCTATCAATTATCATTCCAAGAAGGCAGGAATGTCCGACGTGCAACTTCTGCGTCAATGCACCGCTCACAGATCATCACATCTTCTACGAGTGCGAGGCAACTAGACGAAAGAGGAGTAACGACAGGACCAACGGATCTTCTGAAATATACGACACAATATACGACACAGCACACATCTAAATGCAAAGGCAAAGAAGAATTCTGGCAGAGCCTGGATGGCCTTAATGGCGTGGGCCAAAGACTTTATTATGCTTTAGGCTTAAGGTTACACAATAAAGCTCTTTTTGAATTTTAATTTCAAGTTTAACTTCAATCACAAATAAATTGGCATAGGTACTTCACAAAAAAACAAAAGATTCCATAACTGTAAAATAAATGAAAAATAATAAGCTTCAACATTTTCAAGTATGCAAAACTACAGCAACTTTTTATAAATAGCGCGTCCTTCATCAGTTCTTCGAATAATGGCCTTTCTTTTAAATTACTTCAGGACATCTTCGTGGTATAGACTAGGGATGGGTAATTGGGATAACCTGTTCTAACCTGTTCCAAAGTATCAGTTAAAAGTCTCAATTTTGGTAAAAATAATGAAAGAAAATTGTTTTTAGATTAGCGTACACAAAAGATGTGTTAAGAAAATTAAAACAACACTGTATAGCTATTTTAATTTTATTCTTCAGTGAAATTTTATTTACCCAAAAAAAATAATATTATGTACTTAATACATTTAAATTTATTTACGAAATCAACGCTCAAAATATTAAAATTGCAATACGGAACCTGAACCGAAAATGTAGCTCTTAGTTTTTTTACGACGGATACCTACAGAAAAAAGTAAAATGTAAATTACAGAAACATACTTCTAAATAAAACCTTTCATAAATTTTTATTTATATATTTATTTATATTTTATTTAATTTATATTTTTTATTTAAATCCATTTAAAAGGAATTTCAATACCTGCTTCTATATACAGATACACGACTGGGTCAATTGCAATTTAAAAAAAATGTTATACCTACATAAGTACAGTTTAATGCAACCTGAATCAACTGTATTGTATATATTGTATCTATTGTGTCATATGTTATCACTGTTGCATGATAGTTCTGTTTTGGGTTCCTACGATCTATTTCAGTCACTAGGCAAGCCACCCTACCAATTGATATCGGCCTCTTAACTTCCCATAAAGTTGTATCAGTTAAAGATTAATTAAAGATTAAAGATTTATTTGGAATTTATAAACTACATAATTGGGAAATATAAGACTTGGTATTGGTTTGGTATTGGTACTGTCACAGCTTTTCCGAAAAAGTTGGAAGAGGTACAGATTGGGACAGGGCTGTACCTGTTCCTAAGTAACAGGTTGTTCCAATTTTACACATCTCTAGTATAGGCGCTATTAAATTAGTAATTATGCTCTGTGGTATAATTTCCCATTATTTTTTAATTGTTTACATTAATTCCATTTTATTTCGACAACGTTGGCCTCCAACTCGTCGTTTAAGGATTCCAAAGAGGTTCTCAATGGGATTCAAGTCTACATATTGGGCCGACCAATCAAGAGCTTGAACCCCATTCTATTAATCTATTCCTTTACCAGCTTGGATGTATGTTTCGGGCCATTATCCTATCGAAGTAGCATTTCCCATCCGACATAGAGTAATATAACCGTTTCGAAAATTTCCAGCGTTTCTTTGAAGTAAAAAAGGAGGAAAAATTACTAATATCTGTTTTTAGTAATTACCTTGCATATATGTGCAAGAGTTGCATAGAAAGAATCCCATTAACTGAAGATGGTTGTAAGTTGCTTAGTTTTGCACACTTCAAAATCATGAAGCCTGCTACTATTTTTATTTATTTTACAGCTATGAAATCTTTTGTTTTTTGTGAAGTATGAAAATTGATTTGTGATTTGTGGTAAATAAATGAATATTCTATTCTATTATATATTATATATATTATAATATAAGTAAAGTTATTTCGAAATAATGGCTCACCTGTTTTCGTCTTTAGGGAAATGGAAAAGCGGTCGTCCCATTTCCCAAACACAATCATTTACCGCACATTTATACTTCTTTTCCATATCACTAAACACAGAAAAAAAAGCAAATAAAAGATTTATAAATCGCCTTTAAAAAGGCGTTAGAAATTTGTGTAAATATAGTAAAAAAATATAATTTATAAGCGCCTTCAAAAAGGCGGTACAAATTATAAATGCCACAACGACAATTTGACAGATAATTTGATGATTTAAAATGCTTCTTCTTCTTTTTCTTCCAATTTGTTCCGCGTATTTCGTATATGTTGTTGACACATCTAATCTTTGCGAAATATCTGCTGCAGGTAAAAGAATTTTTTGTAAATATTTAAAATTATTATTAAACTTTAAATCAGGGGTCCTTCTTTATTCCATATTGGCTGAGCCACGCCTTCAACGAACAAAAATACTTTTAGTATTGACTAAAATGGATTTGGCGTATAGACAAATGAGGAATGAGGCTTTTCTAATGCTGCAAATGGTCAAACTGAAAAAACAAATTCGACAAAATTTAACAATTGTGGAAACAAGTGCTATATCTCGTCATGGATTAGAAGATATTTATAAATGGCTAGATTTGCGTTAAATAATAAATATTTTTATTTCAGTAGATACCATTTTCTACTCTATTATCCAAGAATTTGTTGATTTGAATCGAAATTCAACATTATAGTACGAGCCTCCCCATCCCCAACTAGCTAAAAATCCTCAAATATCTTTTGAGTTACAACAAAATTGTATAAAACCAAAGAATCGTGTAAAAATTCACCCTGCCTTGAATTTTAATTTAGTACTTACGTTTTCCTTTTGCTAAACGTAATAAAAAAAACAACAACATTCTCTTCTAATAATAAAATTTTATGTATAATATCGTTATTTTTTAATATAATAAATATAGTATTAATAATTATGTTCACCAGTAAGCATATATATGTCGTAGGCATTTAATAAAAACCGGCATTTAATTAAAAGCCTAGTCATTTAATTAAATGCCGGCTTTCAATGAAAATCGTATTGATATCTTTCTTTTACCATTATCTGCCTAGGCACTTACTTAAATGCCGACTGGCTCTCCAGGCAAATAATAAAATAAGCAAATGAAATATATCAACGCAACATATTTATTAAACTAGTATCGTCAGCTAGAAAATCATATAACATAATAATATTATAGAAGTCATTTAAAAATGTGAATGTAGTCAACAGTCTTTATTCGCACAACATAATAATATTATAATAGTTATTTGAAAATTTGAATGTAGTCAACAGTCTTTATTCGCACAAGGAGTACAATTGTGGCACCGAGATCCGGATTTCACATTGGCTTTGAAGCAAGAACACCGTTTTGTCGAACATTGCTGTTTTGTTGCTTTGCAATTACATTTTTTGTAACCTTGTCCCCCGCATTTTGATTGCGCCGCCGCTGCTTCTCTAAGAGTGAAAAAATGTTCTGGTCGAACATCCAGAAGAGTAATCATACTGGCTCCTGATTTCTGTATCTCCGGTCGAGAAAACCAACCCTTGATTATTCCTGCCTCAGTTCCGATTTGATAAACTTCATTTTGTTTATCTAGAATAACGCCTAAAATTCTGCTGAAGTCAAGCGGGGCTCGATCTACAGTTGGAACTGCTAGTGTAATGCAATCTCCAACAGCCAATTCTGGAAATTTTTCAGTAGAAAATGTCACCATTTTATTTGCTGCTAATTTCTGCCTCTTATGCCAATCTTTCTGTACATCATGGATTTGCTGTTTTCTAGAGCATTCCTAGATTCAGTTTCAAAACAAATATTTATGCCCAATTAGTTCAGATGGAAGCAGTCGGTCAGTAACCGTTATTGAGTATACAATACACATTCGCCGATTTATAAGTTTTTGGAAATTCTTGACAATTGAGAGAACTGGTGTTTGTGAAGAAACATTTTTGCAAAAACTCAAGCATATCATGGATTCGAATAATGGAAAAAGAGTGATGTGGGATTGTGAGCAGTTTGAAAAAGTGAAAACGATTTTGAGCAGAACGGAAGCCAAAACAGATATGTCTCACTACTACTACTTCAAGAAATATGAATTGTTGCAAATCGGGTTTGTGAGTACTATCGTCTTGAAACGAAGTAGCGAGAGTGACGATTTAGTGTACATGGTTCCAGTAGAAGGTTATTTCGGGAAATTGTCAGAAGCTCACAATCAAACTGGACATGGAGGTCCAGATAAGATGTTGTACTACATGAAAAAAAAATGGCGGGTTTGTGAGTACTATCGTCTTGAAACGAAGTAGCGAGAGTGACGATTTAGTGTACATGGTTCCAGTAGAAGGTTATTTCGGGAAATTGTCAGAAGCTCACAATCAAACTGGACATGGAGGTCGAGATAAGATGTTGTACTACATGAAAAAAAAAAAATGGCGCATCTCCAGGAGTGCATGTGAGATATTTATCAGTTGTTGTGAGACATGCAATCGAAAAAAGTCAACCGTGAAAAAGGGCGTAGTTGTAAAGCCAATTCTTTCCCGGGGGTTCAACGCTCGCGGTCAGGTCGCCTTGATTGATTTCCAGTCATGCCCCGATGGAGAATACAAGTGGCTTATGAACTACCAGGACCACGCTACAAAATTTTTACATCTGCGTCCGTTAAAATCCAAGCACGCGGATAATGTAGCAGACGAATTGTCAAAAATTTTCTTCACGTTTGGAGCTCCAGCTATCTTACAGAGCGATAATGGCCGAGAATTCGCTGCAAATGTTGTAAGAGAGCTTGTTTCTCTTTGGCCGAGCTGCAAGATGGTTCACGGTCGTCCTAGACATCCGCAAACGCAAGGAAGTGTGGAACGAGCCAACGCTGACGTAGAAAATATGTTGCGAGCATGGATGATTGATAATAAATCGAATGAATGGGCAAGAGGCTGTTGCGAAGTGCAGGTAAAATATTCTTACTTTCTTATTATTAATTATCAAAAAAAAATTATTAATTATTAAAAATGTAGCAATTATTACGAAAAATATCCCTACTTTAGTGGCTAAAAAACACTTCGAAACACCGGGTAATTAACAGGACGCCTTATGAAGCTATGTTCGGACCTATAAAAAATGGCTTGGCGAATTTTAATTTGCCCCGCGACGTTATCGCCAATTCAAATACGGAAGAAGATTTGGAAAACGCTCTCCGATCTCTTGGCGATTCGGATCAATATCAAGATGATCCAACGGTACTGAGTACACAAGAAAATACTCAGGATAATATGTGTATTGTTTGTGGGTCTGGTGTATCACTTGAAGACGCAGTGACATGTCAGGAATGCGATCTGCAAACGCACATTGATTGTGGGACTTTGGCCGATCAAGATAAATTTTTTTGTTCATTATGCTGTAGAAAACAGCAAATCCATGATGTACAGGAAGATTGCCATAAGAGGCAGAAATTAGCAGCAAATAAAATCGTGACATTTTCTACTGAAAAATTTCCAGAATTGGCTGTTGGAGATTGCATTACACTAGCAGTTCCAACTGTAGATCGAGCCCCGCTTGACTTCAGCAGAATTTTAGGCGTTACTCTAGATAAACAAAATGAAGTTTATCAAATCGGAACTGAGGCAGGAATAATCAAGGGTTGGTTTTCTCGACCGGAGATACAGAAATCAGGAGCCAGTATGATTACTCTTCTGGATGTGCGAACAGAACATTTTCTCACTCTTAGAGAAGCAGCGGCGGCGCAATCAAAATGCGGGGGCCAAGGTTACAAAAATGTAATTGCAAAGCAACAAAACAGCAATGTTCGACAAAGCGGTGTTCTTGCTTCAAAGCCAATGTGAAATGCGGATCTCGGTGCCACAATTGTAATCCTTGTGCGAATAAAGACTGTTAACTACATTCACATTTTCAAATGACTATTATAATATTATTATGTTGTGCGAATAAAGACTGTTGACTACATTCAAATTTTTAAATGACTTCTATATTATTATTATGTTCTATGATTTTCTAGCTGACGATACTAGTTTAATAAATATGCTGCGTTCATATATTTCAATTGCTTATTTTATTATTTGCCTGGAGAGCCAGCTGGCCTTTAATTAAATGGCGGCTTTTAAGTAAATGCCTAGGCAGATAATGGTAAAAGAAAGATATCAATACGATTTTCATTGAAAGCCGGCAATTAATTAAATGACTAGGCTTTTAATTAAATGTCGGTTTTTGTTAAATGCCTACGACATATATAACTTGGCGGTGGACTAATTTTCACATTAGCAAATATGTCTTCAATCAGAGGAGATTTCGAGTCCAGCGATAGTTCCTTAGTTAGATCTTCAGCTGGGTTTAAATTTCAATAATAAATGGAATAAGTTTAATAAGTGCTTCTTTAAAAGCTTTTTTTATATATAAAAAATATTTTTAAAAACACTTTCACACTTACCCAGCCTCTTTTTGTATCGTACTTAATTGTTCGAGTTTTGCTCTATGTTCAGTCTTAACACGGTTAACCATGGGTTTAAGCAGTGAAGTCATTGCATTAAATTGGTTAATTGGCAACCAGTTCTCAATGCAAAGTGGCAACAAGAATGGTATAATTTTGGTAGCCATAACTTCTTTCGATATTCCTAATTTAGCATTTGTCATGGCAATTTTGTAAATACCTTGGGGAAAATTTTCATTAATTTAGGAAAACTGTATATATATATAATTTTTTAAACTACTTACCAACAATGGCCATAAGGACACCTGGCTCTCTACTTTGAATTTGTGATAGAAATGGCAAAATCTCATCCAGTACAAGCCATTTGTAAAAATTTTCTAAAAGTTTCCCTATACAAATTAGGCAATTTACTTTTACTTATACATTTGGACTATTCAGACACAATTTTTTAATTCGGGGAAGTAAAGCGTTCTTTGTAGCATTATAATCAATTAAAGATGAAAATGTTGGAAGAATGCCTAAACACAACTCTTGCATTTGTGGCATATCGCATTCTAAAGCACATTTAATTTCACTTCATCAGGTGGAAGTAGTTTCAACATAAGATCCATCTTTTTCATAAAAATCAAAAGTATTTGAATAGGATCCTGAAGCTTCATAATCGGCTTTAAATCAGGAAGAATTTGTTCACAAAATTCCTTTTTTGAACAGTTGTCTGCTATTAACAGTACATTTGGCAAAACGAATGGAATCATAGGAGAATTCACAAATTCATTTATTAAGCAAGGCAAAATGCACTGCATATTGACACTGTGCGGTAATGTAGATATTATTTGTGGTAATCCTTTATAAAATTTAGATTTTTGTAAATTGTCCCATTGATAAAGACTATCCAAATAAGTTAAAGTTTTGACGCCAACGTCTTCCAAAAATGAAATCTGTGAATAAAGGCAATAAATACAAATTACAGGGATTAATATGTACCTCCTTTTCACCTTTGAGAGCTCTTGTAACTTGGGCCTGTGATCGGGGCTAGGATGTAGCAAACATATCTGATAATTAAACTTTAAATTGAAGAAAAGAAATCCACTCCGCATCCACAACAATTAAATTATTGATTGTCCCGAACTGTCAAATTTCTTCCAATTTGTTCCGCCCGCGTATTTCACAAATTGGAAACCGAACAGGTCTGTTGTAGTGTTGGCAGATCTAGTTATCGTACACACATTTCTGACTTTCTGATTGGTTCCACCCAACGGAACTTTGCTAGTATTCAATCAGCTGATTTCATTTCATTTATATTAATCGTTCCAGAAGTGGGAAAACAGAGACTATTTCTGTCTTTCAGTTTTACATCGTTTTTCGTTATCAAAAGTTCTTTTCTCTTTCCACTCGCAACAAAATTTGTTTGTTTACATTAAGGTCATTCTGATTGGTTCCACCCAACTGAAAAACTTCTGATTGGTTCCACCGAACGAATTTTGATGCATAAATAGCGTAATTCGTTCTAAGCTCTTATGCTCAATTATTCGAAGGCTTTGAGTATAGAACTCCTTCTCTCTTTCAGTCTTACATGAAAATTTCATCGATGAGCTTTTTTCTCTTTCATATTGTAGATGCTGGTTTTTTGCATTTTTTTTTTTGCTTTTTAATGCTGCATACATCTGATCCTTTTCAACGGGTAATCTCGTTCTTATGCGGGAAACATGGAACGTTTTCTTCTTGTTACATCGTTGTTCTTTGGTAGGGCTACAAACTTTGCCGTTATAAATCTCCTTGGAAGTGATATACGAGACCTTAAGACGCCACCTTTTTTCAAAATAGACAAAAGTGATGAGAAAGACATCGTACACCCTGATCCTCGTCACATTTTTAAATAAGTCTGTAATGCTTTTTTTAAATTGAGTATTTTATAAAACATCGATGGTAATGAAATAAGATGGACTATTTAGACAAACTTATTGATCCCCAAGAAAAAGAAGGTCTTTATATTTCCAAGATCAGAAAATGAAAGTGAGCTTGGCAGTGCAAACCATAAACAAATCAGTTGCAGATGCTTTTGATTTTGTAGAGAGGTTTGGACTCTCGCGGCTTTTGTTGGCAGCAAACCAACTGCGACTTTTATCCATATAGTGCATGACGTCTTTGACATATTAAATTTTCAGAATACGAATATAAAGAAAGGCTGTTTGCAAAAACAACATTTAGAATATAAACGATTTTATTTGTTATGCTATTAAAAGGATATCCCAGCTAACATTCCTGTCAAAGGTATGTATTTTAAAGACTGCCAAGATTACAGGATTCCTCGGATTAATACGCCGCCTAGAAAACATTAAAATGATAAACGGAAGCTTTATTGCAAGTGGGATTCTATTATTATATAAAATAAATCAAGATCATATTGAGCTATTCTTTGCTTCAATTCGAATGGGTTTTGGCAGTAATAAAAATCCTTTCGTTAAACAGCTTATCTCCACTTATAAAAAATTGCTTTTCCGATGTCAGATAAGACAGGGTATAATAGCAAACTGCTTAGCTTTAGAACAAAACTATACTAAATGCTTTGCCTGCTGATACATTGGAAGGTATAAATAAATCCATTTAAAAGGAATTTCAATACCTGCTTCTATATACAGATACACGACTGGGTCAATTGCAATTTAAAAAAAATGTTATACCTACATAAGTACAGTTTAATGCAACCTGAATCAACTGTATTGTATATATTGTATCTATTGTGTCATATGTTATCACTGTTGCATGATAGTTCTGTTTTGGGTTCCTACGATCTATTTCAGTCACTAGGCAAGCCACCCTACCATATGATATCGGCCTCTTAACTTCCCATAAAGTTGTATCAGTTAAAGATTAATTAAAGATTAAAGATTTATTTGGAATTTATAAACTACATAATTGGGAAATATAAGACTTGGTATTGGTTTGGTATTGGTACTGTCACAGCTTTTCTGAAAAAGTTGGAAGAGGTACAGATTGGGACAGGGCTGTACCTGTTCCTAAGTAACAGGTTGTTCCAATTTTACAAATCTCTAGTATAGACGCTATTAAATTAGTAATTATGCTCTGTGGTATAATTTCCCATTATTTTTTCATTGTTTACATTAATTCCATTTTATTTCGACAACGTTGGCCTCCAACTCGTCGTTTAAGGATTCCAAAGAGGTTCTCAATGGGATTCAAGTCTACATATTGGGCCGACCAATCAAGAGTTTGAACCCCATTCTATTAATCTATTCCTTTACCAGCTTGGATGTATGTTTCGGGCCATTATCCTATCGAAGTAGCATTTCCCATCCGACATAGAGTAATATAACCGTTTCGAAAATTTCCAGCGTTTCTTTGAAGTAAAAAAGGAGGAAAAATTACTAATATCTGTTTTTAGTAATTACCTTGCATATATGTGTAAGAGTTGCATAGAAAGAATCCCATTAACTGAAGATGGTTGTAAGTTGCTTAGTTTTGCACACTTCAAAATCATGAAGCCTGCTACTATTTTTATTTATTTTACAGCTATGAAATCTTTTGTTTTTTGTGAAGTATGAAAATTGATTTGTGATTAATGAATGGATAAAAGCACAGTATACAAATATACAATAAACAAACGAACTCGTTAGGAGGACAGAGCTATGTGGCGGGGGTGGTAAATAAATGAATATTCTATTCTATTATATATTATATATATTATAATATAAGTAAAGTTATTTCGAAATAATGGCTCACCTGTTTTCGTCTTTAGGGAAATGGAAAAGCGGTCGTCCCATTTCCCAAACACAATCATTTACCGCACATTTATACTTCTTTTCCATATCACTAAACACAGAAAAAAAAGCAAATAAAAGATTTATAAATCGCCTTTAAAAAGGCGTTAGAAATTTGTGTAAATATAGTAAAAAAATATAATTTATAAGCGCCTTCAAAAAGGCGGTACAAATTATAAATGCCACAACGACAATTTGACAGATAATTTGATGATTTAAAATGCTTCTTCTTCTTTTTCTTCCAATTTGTTCCGCGTATTTCGTATATGTTGTTGACACATCTAATCTTTGCGAAATATCTGCTGCAGGTAAAAGAATTTTTTGTAAATATTTAAAATTATTATTAAACTTTAAATCAGGGGTCCTTCTTTATTCCATATTGGCTGAGCCACGCCTTCAACGAACAAAAATACTTTTAGTATTGACTAAAATGGATTTGGCGTATAGACAAATGAGGAATGAGGCTTTTCTAATGCTGCAAATGGTCAAACTGAAAAAACAAATTCGACAAAATTTAACAATTGTGGAAACAAGTGCTATATCTCGTCATGGATTAGAAGATATTTATAAATGGCTAGATTTGCGTTAAATAATAAATATTTTTATTTCAGTAGATACCATTTTCTACTCTATTATCCAAGAATTTGTTGATTTGAATCGAAATTCAACATTATAGTACGAGCCTCCCCATCCCCAACTAGCTAAAAATCCTCAAATATCTTTTGAGTTACAACAAAATTGTATAAAACCAAAGAATCGTGTGAAAATTCACCCTGCCTTGAATTTTAATTTAGTACTTACGTTTTCCTTTTGCTAAACGTAATAAAAAAAACAACAACATTCTCTTCTAATAATAAAATTTTATGTATAATATCGTTATTTTTTAATATAATAAATATAGTATTAATAATTATGTTCACCAGTAAGCATATATATGTCGTAGGCATTTAATAAAAACCGGCATTTAATTAAAAGCTTAGTCATTTAATTAAATGCCGGCTTTCAATGAAAATCGTATTGATATCTTTCTTTTACCATTATCTGCCTAGGCATTTACTTAAATGCCGACTGGCTCTCCAGGCAAATAATAAAATAAGCAATTGAAATATATCAACGCAGCATATTTATTAAACTAGTATCGTCAGCTAGAAAATCATATAACAGAATAATATTATAGAAGTCATTTAAAAATTTGAATGTAGTCAACAGTCTTTATTCGCACAACATAATAATATTATAATAGTTATTTGAAAATTTGAATGTAGTCAACAGTCTTTATTCGCACAAGGAGTACAATTGTGGCACCGAGATCCGGATTTCACATTGGCTTTGAAGCAAGAACACCGCTTTGTCGAACATTGCTGTTTTGTTGCTTTGCAATTACATTTTTTGTAACCTTGTCCCCCGCATTTTGATTGCGCCGCCGCTGCTTCTCTAAGAGTGAAAAAATGTTCTGGTCGAACATCCAGAAGAGTAATCATACTGGCTCCTGATTTCTGTATCTCCGGTCGAGAAAACCAACCCTTGATTATTCCTGCCTCAGTTCCGATTTGATAAACTTCATTTTGTTTATCTAGAATAACGCCTAAAATTTTGCTGAAGTCAAGGGGGGCTCGATCTACAGTTGGAACTGCTAGTGTAATGCAATCTCCAACAGCCAATTCTGGAAATTTTTCAGTAGAAAATGTCACCATTTTATTTGCTGCTAATTTCTGCCTCTTATGCCAATCTTTCTGTACATCATGGATTTGCTGTTTTCTAGAGCATTCCTAGATTCAGTTTCAAAACAAATATTTATGCCCAATTAGTTCAGATGGAAGCAGTCGGTCAGTAACCGTTATTGAGTATACAATACACATTCGCCGATTTATAAGTTTTTGGAAATTCTTGACAATGGAGAGAACTGGTGTTTGTGAAGAAACATTTTTGCAAAAACTCAAGCATATCATGGATTCGAATAATGGAAACAGAGTGATGTGGGATTGTGAGCAGTTTGAAAAAGTGAAAACGATTTTGAGCAGAACGGAAGCCAAAACAGATATGTCTCACTACTACTACTTCAAGGAATATGAATTGTTGCAAATCGGGTTTGTGAGTACTATCGTCTTGAAACGAAGTAGCGAGAGTGACGATTTAGTGTACATGGTTCCAGTAGAAGGTTATTTCGGGAAATTGTCAGAAGCTCACAATCAAACTGGACATGGAGGTCCAGATAAGATGTTGTACTACATGAAAAAAAAAATGGCGGGTTTGTGAGTACTATCGTCTTGAAACGAAGTAGCGAGAATGACGATTTAGTGTACATGGTTCCAGTAGAAGGTTATTTCGGGAAATTGTCAGAAGCTCACAATCAAACTGGACATGGAGGTCGAGATAAGATGTTGTACTACATGAAAAAAAAAATGGCGCATCTCCAGGAGTGCATGTGAGATATTTATCAGTTGTTGTGAGACATGCAATCGAAAAAAGTCAACCGTGAAAAAGGGCGTAGTTGTAAAGCCAATTCTTTCCCGGGGGTTCAACGCTCGCGGTCAGGTCGACTTGATTGATTTCCAGTCATGCCCCGATGGAGAATACAAGTGGCTTATGAACTACCAGGACCACGCTACAAAATTTTTACATCTGCGTCCGTTAAAATCCAAGCACGCGGATAATGTAGCAGACGAATTGTCAAAAATTTTCTTCACGTTTGGAGCTCCAGCTATCTTACAGAGCAATAATGGCCGAGAATTCGCTGCAAATGTTGTAAGAGAGCTTGTTTCCCTTTGGCCGAGCTGCAAGATGGTTCACGGTCGTCCTAGACATCCGCAAACCCAAGGAAGTGTGGAACGAGCCAACGCTGACGTAGAAAATATGTTGCGAGCATGGATGATTGATAATAAATCGAATGAATGGGCAAGAGGCTGTTGCGAAGTGCAGGTAAAATATTCTTACTTTCCTATTATTAATTATCAAAAAAAATGTATTAATTATTAAAAATGTATCAATTATTACGAAAAATATCCCTACTTTAGTGGCTGAAAAACACTTCGAAACAGCGGGTAATTAACAGGACGCCTTATGAAGCTATGTTCGGACCTATAAAAAATGGCTTGGCGAATTTTAATTTGCCCCGCGACGTTATCGCCAATTCAAATACGGAAGAAGATTTGGAAAATGCTCTCCGATCTCTTGGCGATTCGGATCAATATCAAGATGATCCAACGGTACTGAGTACACAAGAAAATACCCAGGATAATATGTGTATTGTTTGTGGGTCTGGTGTATCACTTGAAGACGCAGTGACATGTCAGGAATGCGATCTGCAAACGCACATTGATTGTGGGACTTTGGCCGATCAAGATAAATTTTTTTGTTCATTATGCTGTAGAAAACAGCAAATCCATGATGTACAGGAAGATTGCCATAAGAGGCAGAAATTAGCAGCAAATAAAATGGTGACATTTTCTACTGAAAAATTTCCAGAATTGGCTGTTGGAGATTGCATTACACTAGCAGTTCCAACTGTAGATCGAGCCCCGCTTGACTTCAGCAGAATTTTAGGCGTTATTCTAGATAAACAAAATGAAGTTTATCAAATCGGAACTGAGGCAGGAATAATCAAGGGTTGGTTTTCTCGACCGGAGATACAGAAATCAGGAGCCAGTATGATTACTCTTCTGGATGTGCGAACAGAACATTTTCTCACTCTTAGAGAAGCAGCGGCGGCGCAATCAAAATGCGGGGGCCAAGGTTACAAAAAATGTAATTGCAAAGCAACAAAACAGCAATGTTCGACAAAGCGGTGTTCTTGCTTCAAAGCCAATGTGAAATGCGGATCTCGGTGCCACAATTGTAATCCTTGTGAGAATAAAGACTGTTAACTACATTCACATTTTCAAATGACTATTATAATATTATTATGTTGTGCGAATAAAGACTGTTGACTACATTCAAATTCTTAAATGACTTCTATAATATTATTCTGTTATATGATTTTCTATCTGACGATACTAGTTTAATAAATATGCTGCGTTGATATATTTCAATTGCTTATTTTATTATTTGCCTGGAGAGCCAGTCGGCATTTAATTAAATGCCGCCATTTAAGTAAATGCCTAGGCAGATAATGGTAAAAGAAAGATATCAATACGATTTTCATTGAAAGCCGGCGTTTAATTAAATGACTAGGCTTTTAATTAAATGTCGGTTTTTATTAAATGCCTACGACATATATAACTTGGCGGTGGACTAATTTTCACATTAGCAAATATGTCTTCAATCAGAGGAGATTTCGAGTCCAGCGATAGTTCCTTAGTTAGATCTTCAGCTGGGTTTAAATTTCTATAATAAATGGAATAAGTTTAATAAGTGCTTCTTTAAAAGCTTTTTTTATATATAAAAAATATTTTTAAAAACACTTTCACACTTACCCAGCCTCTTTTTGTATCGTACTTAATTGTTCGAGTTTTGCTCTATGTTCAGTCTTAACACGGTTAACCATGGGTTTAAGCAGTGAAGTCATTGCATTAAATTGGTTAATTGGCAACCAGTTCTCAATGCAAAGTGGCATCAAGAATGGTATAATTTTGGTAGCCATAACTTCTTTCGATATTCCTAATTTAGCATTTGTCATGGCAATTTTGTAAATACCTTGGGGAAAATTTTCATTAATTTAGGAAAACTGTATATATATATAATTTTTTAAACTACTTACCAACAATGGCCATAAGGACACCTGGCTCTCTACTTTGAATTTGTGATAGAAATGGCAAAATCTCATCCAGTACAAGCCATTTGTAAAAATTTTCTAAAAGTTTCCCTATACAAATTAGGCAATTTACTTTTACTTATACATTTGGACTATTCAGACACAAATTTTTAATTCGGGGAAGTAAAGCGTTCTTTGTAGCATTATAATCAATTAAAGATGAAAATGTTGGAAGAATGCCTAAACACAACTCTTGCATTTGTGGCATATCGCATTCTAAAGCACATTTAATTTCACTTCATCAGGTGGAAGTAGTTTCAACATAAGATCCATCTTTTTCATAAAAATCAAAAGTATTTGAATAGGATCCTGAAGCTTCATAATCGGCTTTAAATCAGGAAGAATTTGTTCACAAAATTCCTTTTTTGAACAGTTCTCTGCTATTAACAGTACATTTGGCAAAACGAATGGAATCATAGGAGAATTCACAAATTCATTTATTAAGCAAGGCAAAATGCACTGCATATTGACACTGTGCGGTAATGTAGATATTATTTGTGGTAATCCTTTATAAAATTTAGATTTTTGTAAATTGTCCCATTGATAAAGACTATCCAAATAAGTTAAAGTTTTGACGCCAACGTCTTCCAAAAATGAAATCTGTGAATAAAGGCAATAAATACAAATTACAGGGATTAATATGTACCTCCTTTTCACCTTTGAGAGCTCTTGTAACTTGGGCCTGTGATCGGGGCTAGGATGTAGCAAACATATCTGATAATTAAACTTTAAATTGAAGAAAAGAAATCCACTCCGCATCCACAACAATTAAATTATTGATTGTCCCGAACTGTCAAATTTCTTCCAATTTGTTCCGCCCGCGTATTTCACAAATTGGAAACCGAACAGGTCTGTTGTAGTGTTGGCAGATCTAGTTATCGTACACACATTTCTGACTTTCTGATTGGTTCCACCCAACGGAACTTTGCTAGTATTCAATCAGCTGATTTCATTTCATTTATATTAATCGTTCCAGAAGTGGGAAAAACAGAGACTATTTCTGTCTTTCAGTTTTACATCGTTTTTCGTTATCAAAAGTTCTTTTCTCTTTCCACTCGCAACAAAATTTGTTTGTTTACATTATGGTCATTCTGATTGGTTCCACCCAACTGAAAAACTTCTGATTGGTTCCACCGAACGAATTTTGATGCATAAATAGCGTAATTCGTTCTAAGCTCTTATGCTCAATTATTCGAAGGCTTTGAGTATAGAACTCCTTCTCTCTTTCAGTCTTACATGAAAATTTCATCGATGAGCTTTTTTCTCTTTCATATTGTAGATGCTGGTTTTTTGCATTTTTTTTTTGCTTTTTAATGCTGCATACATCTGATCCTTTTCAACGGGTAATCTCGTTCTTATGCGGGAAACATGGAACGTTTTCTTCTTGTTACATCATTGTTCTTTGGTAGGGCTACAAACTTTGCCGTTATAAATCTCCTTGGAAGTGATATACGAGACCTTAAGACGCCACCTTTTTTCAAAATAGACAAAAGTGATGAGAAACACATCGTACACCCTGATCCTCGTCACATTTTTAAATAAGTCTGTAATGCTTTTTTTAAATTGAGTATTTTATAAAACATCGATGGTAATGAAATAAGATGGACTATTTAGACAAACTTATTGATCCCCAAGAAAAAGAAGGTCTTTATATTTCCAAGATCAGAAAATGAAAGTGAGCTTGGCAGTGCAAACCATAAACAAATCAGTTGCAGATGCTTTTGATTTTGTAGAGAGGTTTGGACTCTCGCGGCTTTTGTTGGCAGCAAACCAACTGCGACTTTTATCCATATAGTGCATGACGTCTTTGACATATTAAATTTTCAGAATACGAATATAAAGAAAGGCTCTTTGCAAAAACAACATTTAGAATATAAACGATTTTATTTGTTATGCTATTAAAAGGATATCCCAGCTAACATTCCTGTCAAAGGTATGTATTTTAAAGACTGCCAAGATTACAGGATTCCTCGGATTAATACGCCGCCTAGAAAACATTAAAATGATAAACGGAAGGTTTATTGAAAGTGGGATTCTATTATTATATAAAATAAGTCAAGATCGTATTGAGCTATTCTTTTCTTCAATTCGAATGGGTCTTGGCAGTAATAAAAATCCTTTCGTTAAACAGCTTATCTCCACTTATAAAAAACTGCTTTCCCGATGTCAGGTAAGACTGGGTGGAATAGGAAACTGCTTAGCTTTAGAACAAAACTATGCTAAATGCTTTGCCTGCTGATACATTGGAAGGTATAAATAAAAACCTTACAAGAAAATGTACCAATAGGGGATGATGACCACTTGCAATAAGGGATTCTATTATTATATAAAATAAATCAAGATCATATTGAGCTATTCTTTGCTTCAATTCGAATGGGTTTTGGCAGTAATAAAAATCCTTTCGTTAAACAGCTTATCTCCACTTATAAAAAATTGCTTTTCCGATGTCAGATAAGACAGGGTATAATAGCAAACTGCTTAGCTTTAGAACAAAACTATACTAAATACTTTGCCTGCTGATACATTGGAAGGTATAAATAAATCCATTTAAAAGGAATTTCAATACCTGCTTCTATATACAGATACACGACTGGGTCAATTGCAATTTAAAAAAAATGTTATACCTACATAAGTACAGTTTAATGCAACCTGAATCAACTGTATTGTATATATTGTATCTATTGTGTCATATGTTATCACTGTTGCATGATAGTTCTGTTTTGGGTTCCTACGATCTATTTCAGTCACTAGGCAAGCCACCCTACCATATGATATCGGCCTCTTAACTTCCCATAAAGTTGTATCAGTTAAAGATTAATTAAAGATTAAAGATTTATTTGGAATTTATAAACTACATAATTGGGAAATATAAGACTTGGTATTGGTTTGGTATTGGTACTGTCACAGCTTTTCTGAAAAAGTTGGAAGAGGTACAGATTGAGACAGGGCTGTACCTGTTCCTAAGTAACAGGTTGTTCCAATTTTACACATCTCTAGTATAGACGCTATTAAATTAGTAATTATGCTCTGTGGTATAATTTCCCATTATTTTTTCATTGTTTACATTAATTCCATTTTATTTCGACAACGTTGGCCTCCAACTCGTCGTTTAAGGATTCCAAAGAGGTTCTCAATGGGATTCAAGTCTACATATTGGGCCGACCAATCAAGAGCTTGAACCCCATTCTATTAATCTATTCCTTTACCAGCTTGGATGTATGTTTCGGGCCATTATCCTATCGAAGTAGCATTTCCCATTCGACATAGAGTAATATAACCGTTTCGAAAATTTCCAGCGTTTCTTTGAAGTAAAAAAGGAGGAAAAATTACTAATATCTGTTTTTAGTAATTACCTTGCATATATGTGCAAGAGTTGCATAGAAAGAATCCCATTAACTGAAGATGGTTGTAAGTTGCTTAGTTTTGCACACTTCAAAATCATGAAGCCTGCTACTATTTTTATTTATTTTACAGCTATGAAATCTTTTGTTTTTTGTGAAGTATGAAAATTGATTTGTGATTAATGAATGGATAAAAGCACAGTATACAAATATACAATAAACAAACGAACTCGTTAGGAGGACAGAGCTATGTGGCGGGGGTGGTAAATAAATGAATATTCTATTCTATTATATATTATATATATTATAATATAAGTAAAGTTATTTCGAAATAATGGCTCACCTGTTTTCGTCTTTAGGGAAATGGAAAAGCGGTCGTCCCATTTCCCAAGCACAATCATTTACCGCACATTTATACTTCTTTTCCATATCACTAAACACAGAAAAAAAAGCAAATAAAAGATTTATAAATCGCCTTTAAAAAGCCGTTAGAAATTTGTGTAAATATAGTAAAAAAATATAATTTATAAGCGCCTTCAAAAAGGCGGTACAAATTATAAATGCCACAACGACAATTTGACAGATAATTTGATGATTTAAAATGCTTCTTCTTCTTTTTCTTCCAATTTGTTCCGCGTATTTCGTATATGTTGTTGACACATCTAATCTTTGCGAAATATCTGCTGCAGGTAAAAGAATTTTTTGTAAATATTTAAAATTATTATTAAACTTTAAATCAGGGGTCCTTCTTTATTCCATATTGGCTGAGCCACGCCTTCAACGAACAAAAATACTTTTAGTATTGACTAAAATGGATTTGGCGTATAGACAAATGAGGAATGAGGCTTTTCTAATGCTGCAAATGGTCAAACTGAAAAAACAAATTCGACAAAATTTAACAATTGTGGAAACAAGTGCTATATCTCGTCATGGATTAGAAGATATTTATAAATGGCTAGATTTGCGTTAAATAATAAATATTTTTATTTCAGTAGATACCATTTTCTACTCTATTATCCAAGAATTTGTTGATTTGAATCGAAATTCAACATTATAGTACGAGCCTCCCCATCCCCAACTAGCTAAAAATCCTCAAATATCTTTTGAGTTACAACAAAATTGTATAAAACCAAAGAATCGTGTAAAAATTCACCCTGCCTTGAATTTTAATTTAGTACTTACGTTTTCCTTTTGCTAAACGTAATAAAAAAAACAACAACATTCTCTTCTAATAATAAAATTTTATGTATAATATCGTTATTTTTTAATATAATAAATATAGTATTAATAATTATGTTCACCAGTAAGCATATATATGTCGTAGGCATTTAATAAAAACCGGCATTTAATTAAAAGCCTAGTCATTTAATTAAATGCCGGCTTTCAATGAAAATCGTATTGATATCTTTCTTTTACCATTATCTGCCTAGGCACTTACTTAAATGCCGACTGGCTCTCCAGGCAAATAATAAAATAAGCAAATGAAATATATCAACGCAACATATTTATTAAACTAGTATCGTCAGCTAGAAAATCATATAACATAATAATATTATAGAAGTCATTTAAAAATTTGAATGTAGTCAACAGTCTTTATTCGCACAACATAATAATATTATAATAGTTATTTGAAAATTTGAATGTAGTCAACAGTCTTTATTCGCACAAGGAGTACAATTGTGGCACCGAGATCCGGATTTCACATTGGCTTTGAAGCAAGAACACCGCTTTGTCGAACATTGCTGTTTTGTTGCTTTGCAATTACATTTTTTGTAACCTTGTCCCCCGCATTTTGATTGCGCCGCCGCTGCTTCTCTAAGAGTGAAAAAATGTTCTGGTCGAACATCCAGAAGAGTAATCATACTGGCTCCTGATTTCTGTATCTCCGGTCGAGAAAACCAACCCTTGATTATTCCTGCCTCAGTTCCGATTTGATAAACTTCATTTTGTTTATCTAGAATAACGCCTAAAATTCTGCTGAAGTCAAGCGGGGCTCGATCTACAGTTGGAACTGCTAGTGTAATGCAATCTCCAACAGCCAATTCTGGAAATTTTTCAGTAGAAAATGTCACCATTTTATTTGCTGCTAATTTCTGCCTCTTATGCCAATCTTTCTGTACATCATGGATTTGCTGTTTTCTAGAGCATTCCTAGATTCAGTTTCAAAACAAATATTTATGCCCAATTAGTTCAGATGGAAGCAGTCGGTCAGTAACCGTTATTGAGTATACAATACACATTCGCCGATTTATAAGTTTTTGGAAATTCTTGACAATTGAAAGAACTGGTGTTTGTGAAGAAACATTTTTGCAAAAACTCAAGCATATCATGGATTCGAATAATGGAAAAAGAGTGATGTGGGATTGTGAGCAGTTTGAAAAAGTGAAAACGATTTTGAGCAGAACGGAAGCCAAAACAGATATGTCTCACTACTACTACTTCAAGAAATATGAATTGTTGCAAATCGGGTTTGTGAGTACTATCGTCTTGAAACGAAGTAGCGAGAGTGACGATTTAGTGTACATGGTTCCAGTAGAAGGTTATTTCGGGAAATTGTCAGAAGCTCACAATCAAACTGGACATGGAGGTCCAGATAAGATGTTGTACTACATGAAAAAAAAAAAAATGGCGGGTTTGTGAGTACTATCGTCTTGAAACGAAGTAGCGAGAGTGACGATTTAGTGTACATGGTTCCAGTAGAAGGTTATTTCGGGAAATTGTCAGAAGCTCACAATCAAACTGGACATGGAGGTCGATATAAGATGTTGTACTACATGAAAAAAAAAAATGGCGCATCTCCAGGAGTGCATGTGAGATATTTATCAGTTGTTGTGAGACATGCAATCGAAAAAAGTCAACCGTGAAAAAGGGCGTAGTTGTAAAGCCAATTCTTTCCCGGGGGTTCAACGCTCGCGGTCAGGTCGACTTGATTGATTTCCAGTCATGCCCCGATGGAGAATACAAGTGGCTTATGAACTACCAGGACCACGCTACAAAAGTTTTACATCTGCGTCCGTTAAAATCCAAGCACGCGGATAATGTAGCAGACGAATTGTCAAAAATTTTCTTCACGTTTGGAGCTCCAGCTATCTTACAGAGCGATAATGGCCGAGAATTCGCTGCAAATGTTGTAAGAGAGCTTGTTTCTCTTTGGCCGAGCTGCAAGATGGTTCACGGTCGTCCTAGACATCCGCAAACGCAAGGAAGTGTGGAACGAGCCAACGCTGACGTAGAAAATATGTTGCGAGCATGGATGATTGATAATAAATCGAATGAATGGGCAAGAGGCTGTTGCGAAGTGCAGGTAAAATATTCTTACTTTCTTATTATTAATTATCAAAAAAAATTTATTAATTATTAAAAATGTAGCAATTATTACGAAAAATATCCCTACTTTAGTGGCTGAAAAACACTTCGAAACACCGGGTAATTAACAGGACGCCTTATGAAGCTATGTTCGGACCTATAAAAAATGGCTTGGCGAATTTTAATTTGCCCCGCGACGTTATCGCCAATTCAAATACGGAAGAAGATTTGGAAAACGCTCTCCGATCTCTTGGCGATTCGGATCAATATCAAGATGATCCAACGGTACTGAGTACACAAGAAAATACCCAGGATAATATGTGTATTGTTTGTGGGTCTGGTGTATCACTTGAAGACGCAGTGACATGTCAGGAATGCGATCTGCAAACGCACATTGATTGTGGGACTTTGGCCGATCAAGATAAATTTTTTTGTTCATTATGCTGTAGAAAACAGCAAATCCATGATGTACAGGAAGATTGCCATAAGAGGCAGAAATTAGCAGCAAATAAAATGGTGACATTTTCTACTGAAAAATTTCCAGAATTGGCTGTTGGAGATTGCATTACACTAGCAGTTCCAACTGTAGATCGAGCCCCGCTTGACTTCAGCAGAATTTTAGGCGTTACTCTAGATAAACAAAATGAAGTTTATCAAATCGGAACTGAGGCAGGAATAATCAAGGGTTGGTTTTCTCGACCGGAGATACAGAAATCAGGAGCCAGTATGATTACTCTTCTGGATGTGCGAACAGAACATTTTCTCACTCTTAGAGAAGCAGCGGCGGCGCAATCAAAATGCGGGGGCCAAGGTTACAAAAAATGTAATTGCAAAGCAACAAAACAGCAATGTTCGACAAAGCGGTGTTCTTGCTTCAAAGCCAATGTGAAATGCGGATCTCGGTGCCACAATTGTAATCCTTGTGCGAATAAAGACTGTTAACTACATTCACATTTTCAAATGACTATTATAATATTATTATGTTGTGCGAATAAAGACTGTTGACTACATTCAAATTTTTAAATGACTTCTATATTATTATTATGTTCTATGATTTTCTAGCTGACGATACTAGTTTAATAAATATGCTGCGTTCATATATTTCAATTGCTTATTTTATTATTTGCCTGGAGAGCCAGCTGGCCTTTAATTAAATGGCGGCTTTTAAGTAAATGCCTAGGCAGATAATGGTAAAAGAAAGATATCAATACTATTTTCATTGAAAGCCGGCAATTAATTAAATGACTAGGCTTTTAATTAAATGTCGGTTTTTGTTAAATGCCTACGACATATATAACTTGGCGGTGGACTAATTTTCACATTAGCAAATATGTCTTCAATCAGAGGAGATTTCGAGTCCAGCGATAGTTCCTTAGTTAGATCTTCAGCTGGGTTTAAATTTCTATAATAAATGGAATAAGTTTAATAAGTGCTTCTTTAAAAGCTTTTTTTATATATAAAAAATATTTTTAAAAACACTTTCACACTTACCCAGCCTCTTTTTGTATCGTAAAGTGGCAACAAGAATGGTATAATTTTGGTAGCCATAACTTCTTTCGATATTCCTAATTTAGCATTTGTCATGGCAATTTTGTAAATATCTTGGGGAAAATTTTCATTAATTTAGGAAAACTGTATATATATATAATTTTTTAAACTACTTACCAACAATGGCCATAAGGACACCTGGCTCTCTACTTTGAATTTGTGATAGAAATGGCAAAATCTCATCCAGTACAAGCCATTTGTAAAAATTTTCTAAAAGTTTCCCTATACAAATTAGGCAATTTACTTTTACTTATACATTTGGACTATTCAGACACAATTTTTTAATTCGGGGAAGTAAAGCGTTCTTTGTAGCATTATAATCAATTAAAGATGAAAATGTTGGAAGAATGCCTAAACACAACTCTTGCATTTGTGGCATATCGCATTCTAAAGCACATTTAATTTCACTTCATCAGGTGGAAGTAGTTTCAACATAAGATCCATCTTTTTCATAAAAATCAAAAGTATTTGAATAGGATCCTGAAGCTTCATAATCGGCTTTAAATCAGGAAGAATTTGTTCACAAAATTCCTTTTTTGAACAGTTCTCTGCTATTAACAGTACATTTGGCAAAACGAATGGAATCATAGGAGAATTCACAAATTCATTTATTAAGCAAGGCAAAATGCACTACATATTGACACTGTGCGGTAATGTAGATATTATTTGTGGTAATCCTTTATAAAATTTAGATTTTTGTAAATTGTCCCATTGATAAAGACTATCCAAATAAGTTAAGGTTTTGACGCCAACGTCTTCCAAAAATGAAATCTGTGAATAAAGGCAATAAATACAAATTACAGGGATTAATATGTACCTCCTTTTCACCTTTGAGAGCTCTTGTAACTTGGGCCTGTGATCGGGGCTAGGATGTAGCAAACATATCTGATAATTAAACTTTAAATTGAAGAAAAGAAATCCACTCCGCATCCACAACAATTAAATTATTGATTGTCCCGAACTGTCAAATTTCTTCCAATTTGTTCCGCCCGCGTATTTCACAAATTGGAAACCGAACAGGTCTGTTGTAGTGTTGGCAGATCTAGTTATCGTACACACATTTCTGACTTTCTGATTGGTTCCACCCAACGGAACTTTGCTAGTATTCAATCAGCTGATTTCATTTATATTAATCGTTCCAGAAGTGGGAAAAACAGAGACTATTTCTGTCTTTCAGTTTTACATCGTTTTTCGTTATCAAAAGTTCTTTTCTCTTTCCACTCGCAACAAAATTTGTTTGTTTACATTAAGGTCATTCTGATTGGTTCCACCCAACTGAAAAACTTCTGATTGGTTCCACCGAACTAATTTTGATGCATAAATAGCGTAATTCGTTCTAAGCTCTTATGCTCAATTATTCGAAGGCTTTGAGTATAGAACTCCTTCTCTCTTTCAGTCTTACATGAAAATTTCATCGATGAGCTTTTTTCTCTTTCATATTGTAGATGCTGGTTTTTTGCATTTTTTTTTTTTGCTTTTTAATGCTGCATACATCTGATCCTTTTCAACGGGTAATCTTGTTCTTATGCGGGAAACATGGAACGTTTTCTTCTTGTTACATCGTTGTTCTTTGGTAGGGCTACAAACTTTGCCGTTATAAATCTCCTTGGAAGTGATATACGAGACCTTAAGACGCCACCTTTTTTCAAAATAGACAAAAGTGATGAGAAAGACATCGTACACCCTGATCCTCGTCACATTTTTAAATAAGTCTGTAATGCTTTTTTTAAATTGAGTATTTTATAAAACATCGATGGTAATGAAATAAGATGGACTATTTAGACAAACTTATTGATCCCCAAGAAAAAGAAGGTCTTTATATTTCCAAGATCAGAAAATGAAAGTGAGCTTGGCAGTGCAAACCATAAACAAATCAGTTGCAGATGCTTTTGATTTTGTAGAGAGGTTTGGACTCTCGCGGCTTTTGTTGGCAGCAAACCAACTGCGACTTTTATCCATATAGTGCATGACGTCTTTGACATATTAAATTTTCAGAATACGAATATAAAGAAAGGCTCTTTGCAAAAACAACATTTAGAATATAAACGATTTTATTTGTTATGCTATTAAAAGGATATCCCAGCTAACATTCCTGTCAAAGGTATGTATTTTAAAGACTGCTAAGATTACAGGATTCCTCGGATTAATACGCCGCCTAGAAAACATTAAAATGATAAACGGAAGCTTTATTGCAAGTGGGATTCTATTATTATATAAAATAAATCAAGATCATATTGAGCTATTCTTTGCTTCAATTCGAATGGGTTTTGGCAGTAATAAAAATCCTTTCGTTAAACAGCTTATCTCCACTTATAAAAAATTGCTTTTCCGATGTCAGGTAAGACAGGGTATAATAGCAAACTGCTTAGCTTTAGAACAAAACTATACTAAATGCTTTGCCTGCTGATACATTGGAGGGTATAAATAATAACCTTACAAGAGAATGTACCAATAATAATATTTTTAGAAGACCATAGCTATGCCGCCGAAGATCCCTCTGTTATATGTATCTACTTACGCACAGCATGGTTTCGAGTACATGGCCTGGTACATTATATTTGCAATAAATAAAAAATTACTTTGTTCAGAGTGTTTGACTGCTTTTCAAGGAGATTTTTTACCGTCTTTACTAATAACCTATAAAAGCAAAGGTTTTCTGAAAATACTATCGAAAAGTGTAAAAGAAATATGCAAGAAAATGGAAAAGGGAATACAACGAAAAGCAAGGTTAAGCGAAGGTCTTCATGAATCGTTAAGTCATAAGGATAGCAAAAATTTATTAAGAAGAGTCCAACAAGCATTCATTGGAAAAGAAATATATCCCGATAAAACTCAGCATATGATAGAAAGTGGCCACAATCCATTGCTTTAGAAGTTCATAACAGAGAAATATTTAAAAGTCTGCTATAATTTCATTGCTAAGTCAACTAATGATAAGATATCTATAAGCCAAAATACATATTTTTATTTTGCAGTACTTTTGAAAGATGGTAATAGGCCCAGTGAGGAATCGACCATATAAAATAAACGGTAACTCTCGTAAATGTATTACCTCTGAAGAATGTTTTATATTACCAGCACTCACTATGTTGCGGCGGATGATAGACGATTTTGCTTCAAGGTGATGTGGAAAAATACGTTATGTAAAACTTTGAATAAAACTCTAATACTAAGCTTCAAAAAGACAAAATTAGTTGTAAAAACCCCTTTCAAGGAAATTGAAAATTATCGGTATACTTTAATATTGATGACAATACTATTCCCTGCTATTATCGATTTCGAACGAATTTGAATTCTCATATTATATTGTTTTGAAAACGGTTTTTCCACTCGCCTGCAATGCGAATTTTTTATAGTGTGCGTATAAACTTACACAGCGTTAGGATTGGCAGAAAAATTCTTGTTGATGGGCCTCTCCTTTATCTTCCTACACGAAGCTCCTGAGTGGATGTGGCTCAAAGAGTCGGCTCTTATTATTGAGCCAACTCTACATTTCATTTTAAGTTGACTCACTACGAGTCATTTGACCCGCAGATCTGTTCAGTTTCATTGATCGCTGAGGAGCGAAATATTACGAGAATAATTGTCTAAGGTCTAGCCAGATTCAAGACATATCGCCAGAGCTATAGCGAAATATAACGGCAGATAACTTTTATGGCAAGTTATGACCTGTGCTCCGAATCTGATGCTATACACGGGGAACTAGCAATGCACAGTGCGACGTGCGTACTGCGTGCGTTCAGAACAGCACATCGTCAACCGTAGGCAGAGCAGAACCTATCATAAAGGCATGTAAAAGTGGATAAGTATGACAGCCTTTGAAATTTAACATATGTACGATATATCGCATACATACACAAAAGTAACAAATGTATAATTGCTTGTTTATTGAACCGAACCGAAAGCAAGCCGACAATGAGCTGACCTAACAGAAGAGTTTTAAGCTTGCAATACATTCCGAGTTCAATAACTCGCTCTAGTAATGTGTTCGCGATACACATTAAGTGAGAGGTACTTATGACATGAACTTGTGGACTCATTGATGAGTTTGCAATCTGAAGAGCCACCTAACTCTTTTTGAATAGGCTCATTGAGCCGGCTTTTTAAAGGAGTTAGATTCAAAAAGTTGACTCTGAAAAGGGTCTCTTTGCCCATCTCTAGAAAGACCCTAAGAATTTTCATAACAGAGAACTAATGTCCTTGAATGAAAGAACGGAAAAATATATCCGAAATTTGGTAATTGGTGTGTATGTTTCCCGACATCAAAAACATCCCAAAAGAGTTTTTTGAATCAGAAAAGGAGTAACCACTTGATAGTACTCGGCAAGAACACTTTTTTCGGCTCGTGATTGTTCGAAATTTATGCGTCGTAGAAAATGACTTCCTATGAGAAAAATCTAAACAACTGAGCAGTAATGTCCCTGAAAGAAAAAACGGAAAACATATATGCGAAATGTAGTAACTGGGATGTATGTTATGCAAATGCATGAAAATTGGTTTTGACGTGTGACGAAAACGTCCCGAGAAAGTTTTCTGAATCAGAAAAAGAGTACACCACTCGATAATACTCGGCAAGGTCATTTCTTTCCACTCGTGGTTGTATGAAATTGGTGCGTAATGTAAAATGCCTTCCTATTACAAAAATGTTTACAACAGAGCACTATTGTCCCTGATGTTCTGTTAACTAAATTGTGATTGAGCAGATTCCTACTACGATATGGCAGAAATAATATTTGATCCATCAGCCAACTTTAAGCTCAATACCACTTAGTAAAGATGATTCCGTAATGTTTTCAACGGAGTTAAGTGCAGGGGCGATATCTTGTAACATTAAAATGACAGACTTTTCTAAGCTACTGAAAATTTTAATCGAGGAAGGTCATCAAAATTTGCTTCAGGATGACAGGACTTTATTGTTAATATGCCAGTGCTGCCAGAACATAAAGACATAAAACCAATGAGTAACGGTCAATATATTAACCTTGGAGTGGAAGTAAACCTGCAAACAGAACAAAAATCAAAATATTTGCGTTTAATATACATCGTTTAATATAGAGGGAGCCCCTACTACAACCATCGGAGTTGCAAATATATGGTTAATTTCAAGTCGTGTAAACAGTTTTTGTTGTCGGCATTATTAAAGGCTTTAAAAAGTCCTCAAAATTTTAAAAAATATTTGGAGGATTTCGTTAATGTATAATTCAAAGCGCTATATTATAAAACTTTTTTCCTGCTTTTGCGACGTACTTGCGATGGCTTCTGTTAAATATATTAAATCACATGGAGGTTATTGCTATTGTCCGAAATGTTTTACAAGTGGTCAAAATATAGAGTAGTTGTATACCCGGAAATTGATGCCGCATTAAGAAACGACGCTAGTATTATAAGTAGAACAACTGTTGCTGAAGCAAATGAACTCATTATCACAATCGTGACTGATTGTTATGGAACAATTGTGAGTGGCTGGCTTTCAGACCTTAAGTCCAGACTGCCAGCATGAGCTTACAGATCACTCGACGGACAGCGTTGACTGCAGGGCGGCACGCTAGCTCGCCTCGGCTCATTGGTGGAGAGTGTGGGGAAGTTCAACGAAAAACCTGCCGCTTCCGTCAGCCATGATCAAAAAAAATTCGTCGTGCCTACAAACAAAATGCCGGCACACATACGGTCCTGAAGGGACCCTTACGTCACTTACCCATATTCAATTGAAGGCGCAGATGTTCTGCCTTCTTTGCATGCCCCATCTTCTCATCTGTCTTTGAGGGCAAGATTTTTCCAGAGTCCTTAATTGACATGTAAAGAGAGGACTAGCGAGCTAGACGACCTTCGCGTGAGAGGGCGCCAGGAAAATGAAGGGGAAATTAAAACTTTCAACGTGTCATAGTTACGTTATAATTGCAGGTAGGTCGTACTTCATCTACAGCCAAGGCACATATATGTATACAAATCATTAGTTCAAAAAAATATCATTATTTCAAAGTATATACAGGTAAGTACATTATGAAATTAGACATATATATATATATATATCTAAAATAAAAGTCTATTTATCAAGCAAGGTATATACTAAAGTACTTCACTATATACTTAGTAGTTATACATTATATTCTCTGCTTCGTGAATTACAAAACGGAAAAAAGTTGTTTAACGACAAGCACACTGACGGGCCTGAGTACGTAACAAAGTATCAAAAATGTGTAATAATAATTGCCTAGGCAAAAAAAAAATATATATATACATATATTGCATGCTGATAAAAAGTCAATTCAATTCTTCAAGCAAATTGTAATATTAAGATCTGATGGGTTTAATTAGATCGTCTAATAGCAATATTTCAAATCCTCTCATTAAAGACAACTAATACTAAAATCTGGTTGAATTAAGTACATTATATCATAAAAAGCGAATTCATTTCTTCAAGCACCTGTGATATTAAGATCTGATTAGATCAAATAGATCGTCTACTAGTACTACATCAGATTCAATCATTCAAGGCTAGTAATAATAAGATTTTGTTAACTTAATTACACTATATAATAATAAAAGTCAATTTCTATTCTGCAAGATTTTATACTATTAGGATCAGATTGTATTACTTTGGTAGTTTGCTAATAAAATATCAACTTCGAGGCTAATCATAATAAAATCTGATTAAATTATTTGTATTATATAGTAATAAAAAGTCAAATTCCAACGAGTAAACAAATGAGTGACGCAACTTACATGCTTTTCGTGGATAGTGGTCCCCGCAGAGGCATCCGTGGTGGACCGCTTTGTCCTAGATTTAAAAGAAACATTACAATCTCAATCCCTATGCCACTGGTTATTCTGACTAAGATCACTGCACTAATTACTGTACTCTAATTACTTGGGGCAATACAAAGATACCTAGGCATCGCGGCTCCTTCAATAATATCCGACTTGATGTGAATCGCACCGAATGGGCGACTGGATGTCGCAAACATTTTATGGTAATTGGTTGACTGGATGTTACAAATTTTTATTATGATTTGTTGACTGGATGACGTTGTGTGATTCTTAAAGAAAGATTCACCAAAATCATACAGGGATGCAGTGTGCATGATAGCCGCAGACATTTTTAAAGGCGACCAGTTCGAAAATGTGTTTTTTTTTCACAATGAGAAAAACATGAGACTAGATTTTTCTGCCAGCTACTGACTCCGTTACCTGTTGGATAGCGGTGGGTTCTTTTCAATTGAAATTTGCTTACAGGAAAACAGAATAAAATTTAATTTTCTCTTTTTCTCCAACAGCTGGTTAGTAGGAATTTTCCTATTGTTTTACAATACTCGAGAACTGAAGCAACTATTCCAAAGTTGTCACAAATTAAAAAGCGTATTACCCCAAAAACTTTCCAACACGCATTTAACCCACGTGTCCTTCTGCGGGCGCCCAATGTGTGTCTTGACCCTCGACCCAATGAGTATTCCTCGTCACTCGAATTTGCCTACGACTGTCGGCTATACTTGACTAATGTCGCATCGAGGAAACATCTCTGAAAGCTCGTCAGTCTTTGATCAGACCTCGACGTCTTTCTCCGTGTGGGAAGCCAAGTTGCATCGACAAGCTGGTAACCCAAAAAATCCAGCCGGTCGGGGTCCCTTTGCCTTCCTTTACCGAGATGATGCTGAGAAAGCTCCGCGATCAGTATCCTAAAGAACTGATCGTTAAGCTTTCCCGACACAACATCTGGCTCCGATCTAGGCGTCGTTCAAGTGGTGACGTTGTCGATTTAGTTTCCTAACATGCTAACAGCCGTATACAGGAATGGATTCCGACAGGTATATCACCCACCATTGACGGGGCAATAGGAGGGCTTCGTGATATCCTATAGTTTACCAGTGAAGCTGGCTGGATGCCTTCTTAGGGTTACCAGGAATAAACGTGACAGTCGATAGATGACGCTTCTAGACTGGATATCACTGCCTGATGTCTTTGGCGTGACAGTCTCCTAGCAGTTTCCCCTGCAGATCTTCAAGCTCGTATAGGGAGTTTCCTTTCTTGGCTCGAACCCGACACTTGACAAATTTTCGTCCCAGTTTAGCACTAGTCTGCTGTTGGAAGTTGCTTTGGGCAAAATTCCGTCTAAATTCCTCTTGACCCACTTTGAACTCAACAGGTTTCGCCCTGAGATTATAGGCTCGAGAACTCTATTCAAACGCATGGTGTAAGTTCTCCTGCAATCTCGCACGGATCAATCCCATTTTGCCATCAGCATCTACTCTCAACGGCTCACCAAGGTTTCCAAGGCTCTTCAAGATGGAATAGGAGCTGCCATGTTCAATCATTTGTTGACCGAAGAGTGTTGGATAGGGAGAGAAACCAGTAGCTTGATGGAAAGAGCTCCTAAGGGAACTAGCTACTTGGCTCAGCTTGTGTGTTCCTTCCGAATATACGCTCTAATCCCTGACAATAGAGACGTGTTTAATCGCTCTGAGGTATTTGCTTGCGGCGAGTAAACTGCCGTTCGCAAGTGCCTCACCCCATACTTATCCAATAATCTGGCGAACTGAGTCGAGCAAAACTGGACTCCATTGTCAGTTACTATCGCTTCCGGAACTCCGAACACGTGGAACACTTCCGTCTCGATTAATTGGCACACATTGAGTGTAGATGCTTTTCTCATAGGTTTGAGAATTGGGAATTTTGAAAAGTGGTCAAGAACTATTAAAATGCAGACATTTCTTTTCACTGACCGAGGATATGGACCTAGAAAATAGATATACAGCTCTTGCCATGGTCGTTCGGTCACAGACTGGAATCTCATAGGTGGTCTCAGAATAGCATTGGGAGCCTTCGTTTCCTTGATGCAAAACTTGCTCTTCTCGACGTTGATAGTGAGGCCAGCTTTCCTCAAACAATCCGCTAAACGGGATAGTAACGTGAGATGCGAGTCAAAGTCTGATGACAGAATTAGGAAATCGTCTAGATAGACGAGAAAGTTCTCACGAAGATCAAAAGGAATGACTTTATCCATGAGGCGGCACATCGTTTGTGGAGCATTGCATAGGCCGAATGGCATCACTGTGTACTGATAGAGAGGATGGGCAGGTACTGTAAAAGCGGTCTTCTCTCTGGAATCATCGTCTAGTGGGATCTGCCAGAAGGCGTCTTTCAGGTGCAGGCTCGTAATGTAGTTTGTCGGAGGAAGTTGACTCAGAGCTGCATCTATCTGCGGTAGCGGACAGGCATCCTTCTTCGTAACAGAGTTGACCTTCCTGGCGCCAAAACAAAGCCGGACCTTTCGACGCTTCCTCACTAGAACAACTGGAGGGCTCCAAGGACTCTGGCTCTCCTCTATCACACCCAGCTATAGCATTCACTCTAATTCGGCATCCATCAAACTTTATAATGCCGGCGATATCGGATAAAAGTTTTATCGGAGCTGCGTCATTCGTTTCAATCTTGTGAGCGACCAAAGATGTTTTTCCCAGACCCAAAGAGGCGAAAGAAGGGAAAAGCTGTTTTGTGGCTTCTAAGCGTTGTTGATCTCGACTGTAAAGAACATTGCAATCGGTGTCAGAGGTAGCCGCTGGACTCGGATTCACTTCTGTAAATATACCCAGGACTCTGGAGCCAACCCAAATAAACGCCAGAAGTCTATTCTTAGATATAGTGCTTGTGCGAGCCCAGGAACCACTTAAAAACGTACATTTTGGGTCTTACCACGGAAAGTGATATCCAAGTCCACATGACCATGCACAATCGTCATGGCACCATTCGCTACTTGAACCTATGTCCGAGACCTCTGCAATTCAACCTCTGCTTCCGCGAGCTTTTCTAGAGCTCGCTGGCCTAGAAGACTGACAATGGCACCACTATCAAGTAGTCCAGGCTCAGTTCGCCCGAGTAGCTTTACTTCGGCATACGGTCGAATGTCGTCTGGCATCGACACGGAAATCTGTGCCAGTTTCTTCCTTTCCAATCTCATCCGTCGACAGTATTCCCGCAACGAACGGTAGATCTTTTCTTTTTCGGTTTCATATCCAAGTCAGGAGACACGACTTCAGCTAACTCCGCTACTGAGGAGAAGATTCGGTCTCTTGCTGCATTGTGTTTCTGCAGACGCGTATGATACGGCGTCAGCGGATGTAAAACAGGCTCACGCCCACTCGTCATAACAGAACTTTGTGTCTGTTTTAAAACAGAAGTGGCAGGAGGCCAAATCTCCTGCTCAGCAACCTTGTCAGCTAAAAGATCTCTCGGTCTTATCGGGACATCGAAAATTAAAGACTCTTCCATAGAAGTGTCTAATAATGTCTGTGGAGAAATCTAATAAGTTCTCCATCTCCATCAATTGATCCGGTACAATCCGGTGGTTCCCTAATATCATCAGAATCACTGAATGATATCAGTGGACAATTCAGGGGTTTGTCAAGATCTGCTAATGGAGCGGACCTTCCTACTTGTTCAATGTTTCAAGTGGAGTGTTCGCTACGACTGGTGCTCGAGATATTGACGCTGGTCGAGAAAAGGTGTTGGGATTCCCGACCCGTCTCTCGTTTTTCTGTGCACAGTGTCCGCAGTTGTGCTTAAAACTGTTCTTGCGCCCGCATCCGTAGCAGAACACTTGCTGTCTTACTTGTGGGCAGTCCTGCTAGTAGTGACCTTGCTGATCACAATTCCAGCACACTACTGGGTGTCTGCTCGAAATGGCTGACACGTCGCTTAAGCTGGTGTCACTGCCTGTTGCTATAGCCAGTTCGGAGTTTAAAGTCTGGAAGTTGTCAATCTCGTGTACTCGTTGGATTCGGTAAGGGTTCCAACTACCAGCTGTCGCAATTTGTAGCTGCGTGGCTTGAATTCGGGTAACGAGCGATATTAACCGTCCTATCGTATCGGTGGAATGTAGGCATATCTTCTCCTGAATTTCAGGCAGTAAGTTAGATTTGACGTTGATTTGACGTTCTGCAGCTGATCACGCAGCAACACCAGATGATGGTGGTACATGGAGAATAGTTCACCAGGCTTCTACTTTCGTGACATCAGCTGCAAGCGGATTTTTAAATCGTCCTTGGGCACTCCCCATTTAATTGACAACCCAGTCTTGACAAATTCCCCAGTTGGAAAGGGATTATGTGTTAATATCGACCAGTACCAATCCTTTGCTGGTCCTGTCAATAAGCATGTTCCTAACAAGGAGATCAAAATCTTCTTCTAGAGCAGTGTGCGTGAGCGCTTCGACTCGAAAAATAAATTCATCTACGGAAAGCTAGGACTTATTTCTGTTGTATGTCAGGTTCCATCTTCTGATAGGACTACCTGATCGTCGCTGTCCTACACTCGCCGGGATACGATGCGATGAAGCTGGTGGAGGCTGTTTAAAATTTGGTCAAGACTGACCAAAAGCCGAAGGCGGTGAGTCAAACGACTGCCTACGCTCGTCGTGAATCTTGGGTGGTGATCTGGGATCATCCATAGTAGGAGATGGCCGTGGAAAATTGATTGGTGGCATTGCAGCTGCTATTTTCTGTCGGAGACTACTTGTCAATTCCGTTCGTAATGCATTCAAGCTCTGATCGAGGCCTTCTCGAACCAAATCCTGCATTTGCATGCGCAAGCCTGCCATCAAAGCATCCGTAGCTGTTGAGGAATGTCCACTGCCAGAAGGCAGTGGGCTATTTCGCCGCGAGTGGGTATTTGTGAAGGCCATGGAATGTATATCTGGCATTCCAGGTGATACAGATCGTTGACTAGGTGGTGTAACTATCAAACGTGGTAACTCTAGTGACGGCATGGGAGGCAATGGGTCGTGACTGACAGATTTTCCGCGCTTCGTCGTCTTCCGGACAGCGCCTTTATACTCAGTAAAATCATACTGAGTGAGATGGAACCTGCAGTTAGGGCAGTTTGACTGCTGCCCAATCCACGCTTTCAGACAAGCCTTGTGGAACACATGTCCACAAACTGTTTTCACTGGCTTCCTCGGCCCTGACCAGTCACCCTCCTGACAGATGGAGCAGTTTTGTGACAACGGTACCGGTACACCAGTCGCTCGCGGTGGTTTTCGCTTCATAGCCATTGTACAATCAGTCGTAAATCAAACCAAAAGATTTTCAAACCAAGGGTTTGGACTAGATATAAAAAAAAATTCAAAGAAATTGAAAATTCGGAAGAGATAGCAGGCTGTTCACAACGTGAGGATGACGAAATACTAATTTAAAGTCGAAGGTTTGTACGAGATACAAAATTTCAAACAAAAATTTTCCCAAACGATCGGAGAAGTTGAAAAAGAATAAAAAAAATGAGAAAACTCACAGGTTCGACAAAATTACCAAAAAGTTCAATTAAGCGTTTCAAAAAAAAATTTCTTATCAGAAATATACGATTTTTCCTTTACTTTCCGAAGCTAACTCTCAACATAAACGGCATCCAGATCGCTCTCTCTCTCTTCTCAGGTCAGAAACTTTATACGGGCAAGCGACGTGAATGTGTGCATGAAAAATGTCTGAGTCCTCACAGAAATCTGGGAAGAGTCAGGTTGGAGAAGCTAGAGACTGAAAATGATACTAGAGATTCTTCAGCCAGGCAGTTAGCAGTATACCAACTCGTGATTACTGAAGGTCTCCAGCATCACTTCTATCCTCCAACAACTACTTCCTTCCTCTTCACCTGATTGTCATGTCCAGCTAACCTTCCAACTGGGCAGCGTCATGAATCTGGTCGACTAGTTAGCTGAAAGACAAAAAGCCGTCTCACAGATTCACAACTCTGTCCAGCCAGTTGGCCAACAGAGACATGTCTCCATGAGAGCTCATTCAAAAAATGTGATTGATGCCACCTACCATTTTCATGTCAGAGGGCCAGCGGGAAAGATCATTAAAAAAAAATTAAAAAAAAATTAAAAACTTTCAAAAACTTTAAGACGTTACGTTACTTTACTTTACTCAATTCAACTTTCAAAAACCAAACTATCAAAACTTCACAAATCTTTACTTCACTTTACAAACTTTTAAAAGAAAAAAGCAAACCTCACGTCCCCCTGTGTTCTCCACTAGATATGAGACTACCGAGTCAGACGATTTACCTACAAGGCAAAGGTCCATATCTCAAGTAGCCTCAGTCCCCAGTGTCAAACACATTTGAATACCGAAGTTGACTGAGGTGGCCCCACGTTGGGCACCATTTTTTGTTATGGAACTATAGTAAGTGATTGGCTTTCAGACGTTAAGTCCAGACTGCCAGCATGAGCTGACAGATACTCGACGCACAGCGTTGACTGCAGGGCGGCACGCTAGCTTGCCTCGGCTCATTGGCGGAGAGTGTGGGGAGGTTCCACGAAAACCCTGCCGCTTCCGTCAGCCATAAAAAATGCCGGCACACATACGGTCCTGAAGGGACCCTTACGTGACTTAAACATATTCAGTGGAAGGCGCAGGTGTTCTGCCTTCTTTGCATGCCCCATCGTCCCATCTGACTCTGAGGCCAAAATTTTTTCAGAGTCCCTAATTGACCTGTAAAGAGAAGACTAGCGAGCTAGACGACCTTCACGTGAGAGGGCGCCAGGATAATGAAGGGGAAATTAAAACTTTCAACGTGTCATAGTTACGTTATAATTGCAGGTAGGTCGTACTTCATCTACAGCCAAGGCACATATATGTAGACATATCATTAGTTCAAAAAAATATCACTATTTCAAAGTATATACAGGTAAGTATATCATCAAATTAGACATATATATATATATCTAAAATAAAAGTCTATTTATCAAGCAAGGTATGTACTAAAGTACTTCACTATATACTTAGTAGTTATACATTGTACTCTCTGCTTCTTGAATTACAAAACGGAAAAAAAAATTTTTAACGACAAGCAGACTGATGGGCCTGAGTACGTAACAAAATATAGAATGCCAAAAATGTGTAATAATAATTGCCTAGGCAAAAAAAATCTATACATATATTATATACTGATAAAAAGTCAATTCAATTCTTCAAGCAATTGTAATATTAAGTTCTGATGGATTTAATTAGATCGTCTAATAGCAATATTTCAAATCCTCTCATTCGAGACAACTAATACTCAAATCCGGTTGAATTAAGTACATTATATCATAAAAAGCGAATTCAATTCTTCAAGCACCTGTAATATTTAGATCTGATTGGATTAAAAAGATCGTCTACTAGTACTACATCAGATTCAATCATTCATGGCTAGTAATAATAAGATTTTGTTAACTTAATTACACTATATAATAATAAAAGTCAATTTAAATTTTTCAAGATTTGATACTATTAGGATCTGATTGGATTAATTTGGTAGTTTACTAATAAAATATCGACTTCGAGACTAATCATAATAAAATCGGATTAAATTATTTGTAAATTCAATTGAACGAGTAAACAAATGAGTGACGCAACTTTCATGCTTTTTGTGGATAGTGGTCCCCGTGTGGTGGTCCGCTTTGTCCTAAATTTAAAAGAAACATTACAATCTCAATCCCTAGGCCACCCGTTATCCTGATTAAGATCACTGCACTAATTACTGTACTCTAATTACTTGGAGCTGTACTAAGATACCTAGACATCGCGGCTCCTTCAATAATATCCGACTTGATGTGAATCGCACCGAATGGGCGACTGGATGTCGCAAACATTTTATGGTAATTGGTTGACTGGATGTTGCAAATTTTTATTATAATTTGTTGACTGGATGTCGAAAAAATTTTATGGTAATTGGTTGACTGGATGTCGCAAATTTTATTATAATTTGTTGACTGGATGCCGCAAATTTTTATTATAATTTGTTGACTGGATGTTGCTTGGAGCGGACAATTGTCCGGGACGTTGTTTGATTCTTAAAGAAAGATTTACCAAAATCATACAGGGATGTAGTGTGCATGATAGCCGCAGACATTTTTAAAGGCGACCAGTTCGAATTTTGTTTTTTTTTTGTTTTTTACGATGAGAAAAACATGAGACTAGATTTTTCTGCCAGCTACTGACTCCGTTGCCTGTTGGATAGCGGTATTTTCCTTTCAATAGAAATTTTCTTACAGGAAAACATAATAAAATTTAATTTAAATTTTTTTCCAACAGCTGGTTAGTAGGAATTTTCCTTTTGTTTTACAATACTCGTGAACTGATGCAACTATTCCAAAGTTGTCACAAATTAAAAAGCATATCACCCCAAAGACATTCCAATACGCATGTAACCCACGTATCCCTCTGCGCCGCTCGCTTCGTTAATCCTTTTTAATTTTTCCCTTCTTATTGTTTTTATTTATCCAGTACCTTGCTTCCTTGTCGGAAATTCCTCTCGGGCACGATGTCGGGGAGAATTCTTGATGCACAATATCTTTTGGAACTACCTTCCATGCGCGTCACTTTACTCAAGAAGTAAGACAGTTCGATTGTCTTCTTCTTCTTTGTCACCACCGTCAGAATGTCACTCCGAGCTCGAGGAAAGGCACTTCTCTCGGTCGGGGTGCGTTTTAATTTTCTACTCGTCGCGGTCGGCTTACACGCTTTCTTCAGTACTTTGTGTAGCATATTTCTATATGCAATATGCTACTACTATAACATGATCAGTAATATAATATAAGGCAGCCCGACAAGTATTGGACCTATCTTTTGGGATTTTCATCTAAAATCGTTCGCCAGTATTCTATAAGCGGTCTATGTGCACGCTCTAGCACTCCGTTAGACTGTGACTAGTGAGTATTCTTTTAGGTTGCGATAGCGCGTAACGATTTCATTTGTGCTTGTGTGTCTGCTGCTGCATTGGGTATTGCATACCAATCGACGAATTTTGATGAATTATCTTAAAGGGTCAAGAAATATTTGTTACCGGATGTGATCCCTTCTAGTGGACCTACAATCTTATAATGTAAAAGGCAATAGCGAGTTTGCGCGAAGCGTAAACGAGCCGTCGATTTTCGATACATATTGTATGAAAATCGCCTCAAAAGAGCGTAAGGAAAAAAAAGTGAAATTAATTCATGAATGAAAACTTTCGTAAGAATGCATTGATTTTTATCAAATTTGGGAATTGTTTAGAGAACATTATGTAGGCTCTACCCTTGTGTACAATGATTTGAAATTCGAATTCAAAAGGACCTTTTTGATGGTTAAAGTTGTACTTTTCGAATTCGAATAACTTGCGTTTGAATATTATGATTTTTAAATTATAGCACTTTTTTGAAAGCTCTTCTTATTGTACACCTGCATTTTTAGTCTCATTTCATTTGGAGTCTTGGGTGGGGAAGAAAACGCCACGCCTAATTTTTTCGATATTAAATATAACTCGAGTAATTGAAGGAGTAGGTGGAAACATATTTCGAAATTGACGGAGTTGAAGCTTTCAGATGACCATGTTTACATTTTTTCCTATTTCTCAATTTCCTGAGGGTCTAGCGGAAATAGCGTTTTTTCTACAAAGCTGAGGACTCCGTACTTCTTTTCACAGAGGATGATATTGTTCACTTTACAATTTTCCATTGCACGATGGTATTCTTTTTTCGAATTTCGAAATGTTTTATACAAGGTTGACGATTCCCGAAAAAAGGTAAGGGTTACTTTCCCGCCCTACTACTAGTGTGCTAATGTAGATCCCTTCAAGAACTATCCACTGGTGTACTTAGTTTTTTCTAGGAGGTACTGGGTTGATTTCGCAGGGTGTTCAATTTACATCTACCCGCTTCATGTTTTCCCCCACAAAAATAGGTATTGCAAATTTCTAGAAAACTTAATAAAACATCACAGAAAAACAAATTGGTGAGATCGATTTTGTTTTTCGGCCCTATATTATTTAATAATAGTATTTGAAGTTCAGAAATTTGGTTTAATTATTTTCAATATTCAAACTTTTTTGCGCGAAGAGGTTGGCGGATCAAAACACCACCCTGGGATTCGCCTATAATTTGACAAGGCGTTTAAAGCTTTGGAAAAAAATATTGTGGGTTGGGGGTTGTTACTCCCACCCCGATCAAGCCCAAAATATGACATGTGTGAAGTCTAATTAAAGCCCCCGCCGAGTTCTATCGAATGGCGTTTTTCAATTTTAGGTCCGGTAGACTTCGTAGTGTATTGTCTCCACCTCTTACATTTTACCTGAAAGCCACATTTTCACTTTGTCGGACCCTGCATAATAACGGATGCCCCTAGAGGAAAAATCTCACATTCAAATTAAAGGTAACAAAATTCTCTATATATTAGATGGTTTTATTTGTGATTTGAGACATATTCTCACTGAGCTTTTACTCCTGAATATCCAAGTTTTTCCTCATCTGGGTCCGATATACCTCATTACTACATAAGAGTTATTTTTTCAATTTTTTTTCGATTGTAGGCATAAGTGTTCGATTATGAAACTTTTTCATCTTTACAAAAAAATTCCACAAACACGCCGTTATACCGTGAACGTAATTTGTAATTTTGAAAAAGTGTATAATTAAGTGGTAATAGTAGAAACAGAAACTTTGAAAACGACCAAAACGGTAAAGAAAATGCCATGAAAAATAGGGGATTTCCTTAAATTAAGCCGTTTTGTTGAGATACTCATCTCAGCTATTTTGAACCGGATATCCATAATTCTTTTTACTATGATAACTATGACTCTATTTCATCACCTCGTTCCCATAACAAATTTCATTCCCATAATTGCATTGCAAGGTAAGCTAAATTAGTTTGATCCACACATATAGGTATATTTTTGTGCTACTTAACAATACCACCCTTTTTATCTCGGCCAAATTCCAACCGATTTTCAAAATTCCTTCTACTAAAGTTATTGTAATAAGTTTTTTCGGAATTTTTGAGACTATTACTAGGTTTGTATTGTGCCGGGTTATAGGATTCTTGCCCACCACTCCAATATAATACAAAGCGAAAAAAATTTTACTTGTGTATGTAAGCATTTGTATATGAGCTGGGAGGATGAACACAATTTCATTGAAATATTCACTTATAGTGCAATGCAAGTAATATGGTTTGGCTTAGCCACTAGGGTGCGGGGTCAGACTGTTAAGTTCGATTGTTGAGGGAATGTTTTGTTTTTAATTATATATATATGGCGGGTTCATTGCTAAAGTGAATAAATTCACAAATCTTTGTCATCCAGTTCCTGACGGCTTATTACTTACAGTTGTATGATATTCAAGTAAATTTTTACTCATTACTTGTCCCAATACCAGTACTTATACTGGAAATAAATTTACCAGTAAAAGTGAGTATTTTTTACTGGCACTTAAAATGCTTTGAATACCAGTACGAAAACTGATAGTGGCATGTACCAGACAAAGAATTGATACATATTATGAGTATTTTGTTCAATATAAAGTATAGTTGGACTATTTATGATTAGACTGTATGGAAGAAATATGATACACCTATGATAGTATGATATACCTATGAGAAGGATTTGGAAGACTGTTATATAGATTTCATTGGTTATGTGAAATAGAATTCATTGAGTTAATAAACATTTTTTGTGTACACAATTTATGCGTCTTAATAATTATAGTAATATAGTAATCATATATAATATTATAGTATAGTAATTATAGTATACTTGTAATTATTGATTTTTATAAATTTAGAACCCATTTATAAAAACCAGTAATTAGAAGGAAGTACCTACCAGAAAAGTGCTAGTAAATAAATAGATAAAGTTTCACAACAAAACAGGCTTCACTTTATTCACTAACATTGTAGTGAAAAAGCGTATAATTAAGTTGTAATAGTAGAAATAAAGACTTTGAAAATGACCAAAACGGTCAGAAAACGCAATAAAGAATTGCCAATTCTAGAGATACTCTTGTTTTTATCTCAGTTATTTTTAATCGGATCTTCACAATTCTTTTTCTCTATGATAACTATAAACACTGGGAATCTTGAGGATTTTTTTCATTTTGTTCCGGGAGCGGGGAGGGCTCCGACCACCCAGCTCCCAAAGTAATAAATTTCCTTCAACGATTGCTCAAAGAACTGTTATTAAAAGGAGGATTTTAACTAATATATTAAAGATGCATTACCCAAAGAAAGGAAAACCAAAATTTTAGCCAAATTTCCCTGAATATTCTTGATAATCGTAAATTAAATTACATTCAACCCCCTCTAGCGGGTGAATTTGGTATGTTAATTATTTTTTGTTAAGGCACTTTCTTACAAAATAAATAGTCTTTAATCTGTTATTTTTTACTTTAAAAAAAAAATGAAATCATTAGCCCAGCACAGTTTTGGCGCACTGGAATTACTGCAAAATAAGTTCATAAATGGATTAAATCTGCAAACCTTTCTTGATGCTGCCATACCTGAGAACGTTGTTTGAGAACACGTCGACGTAAAGACCTGAAGTTTTGTACATGGTATTTTCATAGCAATACTAAATAAAATTTTGGAAATGGAGTAAATTGGAACAAACCTTCTTGAAATTGCCATAAAAAAATTTGGTTTTTCACTATATATTTGAAGACTGCCTGAGAACGCGCCAACGTAGATAGCTGAACGACACGAATAAGAAAACGACACGAATAAGAAAACAGGGTACAGGAATGTATAAAGTTCACACGGGAAATTGCCTGCATTAAGGGTTTTAACCCTTTTCATCACCTGCTTCTGTCTGACAGTTCTCTCAGACGTCAATTCCTGATTTTTCAACAATTCGAAATCTCTTCTAGAATCATATTTCGGAAAGCTCTTAATTTTTTTGGGAATCTTAAATTGTATCTTTACTGGAGCGCTACATCACCTCACTGCCTGAGAGTTTGTGCTGACGCTGATTGATTGTACCAAGGACGCCTTCGTGTAGAAACAAAAATAAGATTATCTTTCCTCACGCTGACACCTGTTTACACCTGTTTCACGAAGCACCTTTGTATGCCATCGCAGCCCCACTGGGCATTTGCATCAGTTCTCTTCATTTGGTAAATTTTTTTTTATTCATTTTTTTTTTTTATTTTTTATCCTAGTACACATACCATTTCGAATTTCCGAGACCCATTAGCTGTGATACATTCCCCAATTTATCCGGAAATCGTGGACACCATTTTTCGGAACAAACTTCCAATTGCTCCAACCTCAAGTAGTGACACAGGCTTAGACACATCTATTTTGAAGCAATTGTTCCAACTTGCATTGGTTGTAACTTGGATCTATCCGGTAACCCAGGACACTGTTTTTGTTTTGTTTTTATTTTTGGGATTATTTCCTCACTACATAATGACTCGCTGTGGTTATGCTAATTGTTCCATCTCTGACAACAGCTTTTCCCTGATTGATTGTTTTGGATTGTGTGGCAGATCGTTCCATCCATCCTGTGTTGGACTCTCCAATTTCGGTCGTTTATCCATAAAGTCTGTTCAGGAGATCACCAACGCTTTCTATTTTTATTGTAGTGAGTGCAAGGAAATTACCTTTCTAGATGTATTGCTTGCCATCAAATCTAACAATGATCAATTGAAGGACTTGGCCAGCAACTCTGATAATCTGAGCAATCTATCAGATCTACATAAACTGAGCTGGCCTCGAATGTTGCATCCATGCTGTCTTTGTGACGTTCTGTCTTCTAAAGCTGAGTTGTTTACTTCCGTCGCTGCCAAAGTAAACAACATTGGCTCCCTAGGTAAGATGCTTGAAGACATTGAGGTCAAACTTGACTTACTCAGCAATAAACTCAAGAGCAGCTTTTCACAAAGTGCTCAAACTCTTGACGAGAAGATATGCAAGCTCTTGGATTCCCCTACATGCAAATTCATAGATTGTGCTACACATTCGAAACATTATGAGGCGATCTCGTCGTTATTAAATAATCTTTTGTCGGATTTAAAAACATACATCAACGGTATTCCACATTCGATTGAAAACATAGTTCAAGATACAGGTTCTAAATCCGAGTACAATTCCATTCTTGTAAAACTTGCTGATGAGGCATCTATTGCAAAAATTTTAATTGGGGACATAGCTGATGAAATAAAGGTGCGGCCCGCTACCCAAGATAATCTATCGCCTCCCACCACTTGCTGCTCTGATTTACGCAGTGAACTCAAAGCAGTGTTTACTCCAAATAATGGAACTATTGGTAACTCGCCGGTTTGGCCCCTTAACGATATCATTTTACTTACTCTTAATAATGTTAATGATAATAATGCTCTAACTAATAATGCTGAACTGATGTGCCCCCTATCCTACCTGTTTCTAAGCCTCGTCGCAAGTGCCAGTCGCGCCATGGAAAGCGACCTAATTTGCACCCTTCCGCTACCAATATAAGTCCGAGTGCCTCGACTGATGTCGCCGCAGGTAACACTGTGCTTCAATTCTCGCTTGCACCTGCATCTAATTCTGCATCTAATTCCACAGCTATGAATGTCGTTAAACCTGTGTCCTCGTTTGGAAGTGGTATTGGTCCCTCTTTGAGAACAGTACCAAAACCTTCGAGTATTTTCGTCACCCGTTCCTCTCCTGAAACGTTGTGTGAGGACATATTGAAACATCTAAGGTCCAGAAATGTTGCAACGGAGAGTATTTCTTGTCGTAAGATTAGTAAATCCTCAAAACCGGTTGCATCCTTTGTCCTAACTGTTTCAGCTGATGTGCGGGACCGGTTATTGGATCCCTTATTTTGGTCCTCCGGATCCTTTACTAAATTATTTGTGCCTTCTGTGCGCCATCCCAGAAATACATCCAAAACAAGCAATGCTATTCCAAAAAACTGAAGTCGCTTCTCTTTACTATCAAATGTAAGGGAGATTCGGCCAAAAGGTGTTCACATCTTCAAATCCTCTGCTGCGACTTGTTTGATATAGTTGCTTTCACTGAAATCTTAGATAATTCTTACCAAATTTTTAGAAAAAATAGATATGTTGACTCTGAAGCTCGCGGAGGTGGCGTACTCCTCGCATGTAAAAACCATTTCAATTGCACCCAAATTGTGGTTTCCAGTTTTTCCAACTCTCTAGACGCCGAACTTATAGTTCTTAAGCTGTCTCTCTTAAGGCACGACTTTTATATACTTTGTTGTTATATTCCTCCAGACTGTATAAATATTGTTGATGGAAAAGGTCAAAATTTATACAACCTGCTCATTTCAACTTCTAATTTTATCCATGGTAAGATGGAGCCTCTTGACGAATTACTACTTATTGGTGACTTTAACTTACCCAATATGCAATGGGTATTAAACTATGATAACGAAGACTATCTCCCCCTTAGTAACTTGACAATAAGAGAATCACTCTTTCTGGACACTATTTCATCTCTTGGTCTCAGCCAAATCAGTACTATTAAGAATGACATGGGTAGGCAGTTAGACCTGGTATTTTCTACTGACACGGGTAACTTAATAGTTGAACCTAGCTCAGCTATAATGTCTACTCTTGACAAATATCACCCCCACTACTAATCACATATTGTTATGAAACCGAAAACTTTACAAATTTTGACGAAACAGAATACTTTTTCAATTTTAGAAAATCTAACTTTTCGAAACCCATACAGGTTTCCCACAACATTCCTAAAATGGACGGAGTCATATCTAGATAACAGAACATAACAAATTTATTTCCGCCATTCCATCTCTAGAGTCTTGAAAGCTTCGTCTGGCGTACCTCAAGGGAGTCATTTGGGCCCGTTGCAATTTATTCTATCCATTGACGACATTGTCTCCGTAGTGAAGCACTGCAAAGTCTTAATTTATGCTGATGACATTAAACTTTTCGCTCAGATTAAATCTTTTAATGATTGTCAACTGATACAGGATGACCTCCACAAATTTTATGATTGGTGCAAAAGCAATAATTTGGTACTCAATATCGACAAATGTGAGGTGATGGCTTTCCACAGGAATCTGAATCCTATCTCTTATATCTATGGGTTCTCGGCTTCCTCGACTCGCCGCGTTAGTTCTGTCTGTGACTTGGGTGTCAAATGTGACCATAGATTGAATTTTAACTCCCACATAAACCACATGGTATCTAAGAGTAGTTCTATGCTGGGCTTTATAAAACGTTGGTCCCGAGAGCTCTCGAATCCATCCATAATATTATGTTTATATACTTACTTTGTGAGACCAGTTCTTGAACACGCTAGCCAGGTCTGGTCTCCTTTTTACGGTTCCACATCGTCCGTATCAAGGCTGTTCAGCGGAACTTCCTGCGCTTTGCTCTTAGGGACCTACCCTGAAATAACTCATTGTTTCTTCCACCCTATGAGGATCGCTTGCAACTCTTGAATATGCACTCGCTTGAGAAACGTCGCATGGTTGCCGATGTAATTTTTGTTCACCAACTCTTAAAGGCGAATGTTGATTCCCCGCTATTACTTGACAAAATCTCTTTCCGTGATAATAGGCACAATGTGAGAAGCCTACCTCTGTTGCATGTCAACTCCTCAAGGTCTAACTTTGGCATGTATGAACCTATTAATCGCATGTGCATTACTGTTAATAATTTGGCTGAGTATTTTGTTGTTGATGACTCTAAGCATGTCTTAAAAAAACTTCTATATAATATTTAATCTTTTGTTAAATTTAATTTCGTTTTTTAACTTTTTGTTCTATGTCGCATTGCATGACATTTCACCTGGTGTTTGGTCTCTGTTTAGGGTAACCTACTAATACTAGCACCGACTAAGTGATGAAACGCATGTATGTTGACCGTTTATTTATTAAACGTGTCCATGCAGCGAGCTTGTGTTAAGCTGGTTCTGATTGTCAATAAAAGGAACGTAAGTAATTAAAAAAATAAAATTTATTGTATTAATAATTGCATTATTATAATAATAATGAAATATAAAAAAATGCAGAAAAAAATGGTAAAAGTAATGGGAGCAATTGTGGTTCCACCAGAAAATGGAACCCCAACAGCAGACGTTGTTGCAACAAAAGCAGGGAGCAGCAGCCGGAGCATCTTCAACAGTAACCGGAGCACCAGGGGCTGCAGCAGTGCCGGAACATCAGGAGCAATAGCCGGAGCATCAGAAGCAGCAGCAGTAGCCGGATCAGAAAAGGCAGCCGGAACATCAGGAGAAGCAACAGCGGCACCAAAAAATAAAAACAGAAGAAGGAAGAAACAGAAACCGGTACCCGGGAAACATCAATTATTATTTTGCATATTAAACAATGAAAAAATAATAAATGTTGTATTTTCGTCTATGTCTGTTTTTTTAGTAGTTTTAATTACATTAAAAAAAAACATTTTAATAATCAAAGTTGAATAGAAACAACAGGAAATTTAATATGGGCATTCATGTAGGGTATCGTAAGAATTAGTTGTTCTCATATCTATTGTAGCTTTTTTCTTGTTGTATTATTCGATATTTAACAAATATGCGTCTAACTGAACGAAATTTAGTAAAAAAGGAAAAAAAAAGCCTGCTCAAACTCCAACAAATGGATCGAACCCACTACCCCGAGATAAAGTATCCAAACTGACGTTCTCACTAACTGAGCAAACTGACTTTAGTTACTCTAAGACATAAATACATACTAAAATAAAATTGTGTTTATCCTCACATATGTACATATGCTTACAAAAAAAAAGGCAGTAAGTTAAATTATAGTCTTTAAAAAATAAATATTAATAAAAGCGATATTGGGAGATATTATTTATTATAAATTAATTAAAATATTTCTTCCATTCACCTTAAAATACAAAGTAAATTTCTATGGGAAGGAAATTTTCTGTATATAAAATGACTTAAGAAATAAAAAATTACATATATTAAGGAGTAAAGTAAAGAAACTTTAGCCGCTAGATGTCTATAATTTCGTATTGAAATTGAAATGAATTATATTTAATCTCTATTAAGATATTTTGAAAAAAATTTGGATTAGATAGGCTATAGGAAGCAAGAAGAAGAAGAAACAAATTTAGCGGACCTGTCAATACAATTTTGGGAAAATCTCCTAAACTTTTTATGATAATAACTTAAATTTTTTTTTTAGATAAAAGATAACTGATTATAAATGTTTTGAGGGGAAAGAAATTGGCGTAAATATTGCGAAAAATATCCGTAAAATGGGATTGAATGTAATATACACGACGATTTTCAGTAAAGCTCGGCGAAATTCAGTTGGAATGCCTAAATAAACACCGATTTGGCTGAAAATTTGGATGTGCGTTATTTTACTAATGAATATTTAATATATTAATTAAAATTCACACCCTTTAATAACATTTCTTTGAGCAATAGTTGAAAGAAATTTGTTATTCCTCCCGCCGAGCGTGAGTGCTGGCAGCGTGTACGCTTAAGTTTCATACTTATTCCAGCTTTTTTCGTTTCTATTTCATTTATTTGCAGAAACGATCCTACTTTCACTTTAACATAAACTTTCCATTATTTAATAATTCCTAAACATATATTCGTCCAAGGTGACGTTTAAAAGAACAAAATGGTAATTTGCATAATTTTATTAATGTATTGATTTTTAATAATAAAAAAAAAAGCCCATAATAATCTTATTATAACGATGTGATCTCGAGGCCCCGCTGACTGAGCCAAGGCACCTCTATGAAGCTTATCCAAAAATGCGTATTAAAATGAAATTGTTTTCATCATCACTGAATCATAATACATACCTACATACCGAAATTTAGAGAAAAGGAATTGAAAGTCAGTAAGTTAAATTAAAGTCTTTAATAATTTGAATCTTGATATCCCCTGCTCGGCAAAAGATCATGGCGTCAAATAAATTTTAATAATTAAAGGTTATGAGTAGCTATAATGCTCTTCTGCATTGGAACTCTTTATAGTTCAAGGACGCGCCGCTAAGGGATGGGCAAACCCCGTACAAAATGCTTGATTTCTCAAATCTTGCCTGGACTTGTCGAACTTAAATGCTTGTAGAATCTGAAGGAAGTAGCCGAATTAGCTCAAAGAAATTATAAACCATAAAGCAGGAATGTCAGAAGTCACTTCATGAAATAGGCGGTCCAGTCGCTTTCTGTGGCCCCCACCAGGAGGCGTCAAATGGTTTTTGAAATTTGTTAATTCCCCATATAAATGAGGAACGAACCTAATTAGAAACTAATTTAGCGAACCATGAAAATTTATTTGGTTTTTTATTTCTAAACGACTTTAAATAATGACTTTTATGTTTTTTTAAATGAAAGCTAACGAATTAGAGATAACATTATGGGTGTAACGGCAGTTGTACGCTAGACTTGCTCAGAAAGTTAGCTGCTGTGTCAACGCTAAGTCGTCACTAACTTTCCGAATCAGGGATAGGACTGATTCAGTAAATACAAATTAACAAATGCCGATCCTTTCAAGTTCAATTCGATTTATTAAATATATCCAGTTTTTTTGTACAGTTTACAGTAAACAAAATATTAAATACTTTAATCTTTAATCTAAAATCGAACAAATGCAATAATTTCTACCGTTAAACAGTCACGGCTCGAACACTTTATAAAATTAAATTTTTTCTCAATTTATCATAAAAATCACTTTATTGCAATACATGTCGTGGTGACTTCAACTTCGTGGTCGTCGTCAAACACAATACTCTTGTCCAGTGCAACTGCTTGTCCAGAATTCAATCCAAATTTGTTGCACTCTACTAAAAAAAAAAATATCTAAACTAAAGACCTCTGGTAAATCCCATCAGTCAAGCTAACCCTGTGAGAGAATGGTAAATCCCAATCTCTAAATTCATACACTACTCCAAACAGTCCAAGAAATCCCAAGTCCAAATCTCAGTAGAAATCTATGCGAGAGAGAGAGAAAAGTTATTTATTAATATGTATACATACCAATTAAATATTGTGGCTAATCCCATTATAACAAAACTCTTGGCAAATTCCAATTTGTGGCAAATTCCACTTTACAAAACACTTGGCAAATTCCAATTTGTGGCAAACTCCACTTAGACGGCATAAACCAATCTGAGCTTGAGCATGCTCGTGATGCTAGTTTTATGATAGTTCCCCCACCACGCAAATTCAATCCGACATTAAGCTTGTTGCCCCCTGCACCAAATTAAAACTTGCGGGCGTTAGCGGAATTATCGAATTTATATGATGCTCACGTCATCTGTGAGTCATATGTATCACACTCGTGATCAGTTGAGTCGCGCACCACCCAATAATTAATGCTGATGAGCATTCGCTTATTTAGGTGTGTTTCCAATTTTCGGTTTGTAGTTTTAATTTGTTTTGCATCTTTGGTGTGCAGGTGAACGCTGCAACATACTCCGACCCCGTTGATGTATACACATCAAGATAATAAGGAAAGACATGGACCTTTTATTATATAGATTTTTTTATTTTCAATATCACATTTCGTAAGATATCATTGGCTGTGATAATTTGACCAAATAATTTTGTTCTATCGAATCCGTAAGTGGACTTTACTATTCGGTCCTAGAAATACCGTGTACCTCTCACGCTTCCCAAGGAATCGATTGCATTTGATGGTATGAAACCTGGAACTGCTTCCCTTCTGTGGTTGTCAGCTCATACCTTTTCTCTTCTAACCGCCTCGGAGGGGGTGATTTCAACCTTTCCACAATAAAATCGGACGTGAATGCTACCGGTTCTGCTTCCGCGGCTGAACTCGATCCCTCTGGAGGTCCTGGGGTTGTGACCTCAGTTGATGGCACTGGTGTAATCGGCGAGCACTGTACCGAATATGGGTTTCCTAACTTGGGGTCTCCAGAATCCACCTTCCTAGGGGCAGTAAATAGACTTCTGTCTGGAGTGACTATGGGCGAGATATTTGGGACATCCTTCAGCAAGTACGCCAAAAAGCGTGGCATTGACAGCGATTGGGGAGCCTTGGGAAAACCAGGTGGCGTCACCAAATCCGCTTCACTGGTGGTGATCTCCAGGACGTCATCCATTTTAATTGCGATTCTAGATGCTTGGAAAAAACAAAAACAAAACAAAAATTGATTAATAGTTCAATACCGACAAATTATTCTACTACAAGGGTGCCTTGTCCAATTAACGAGGCGATATTATGTGGGATTATTGGATAGCTAAACGGGCAAGGAAGCGATTTTATTTATAGGTCCACGGAAGGAAGATGTTTGGGTTTTTATTGTAACAACTCTTGTTTTTCCATTGTCTCCTGGATGAGTTTTCTCAATTATCCCTAAAGCCCATTTTCCAGGTGGAAGACGTTCTTCCTTTAATAAAACCACTTGGCCTTTTTTTATGTCTTCTGTGTTCTTAGTCCACCTTTGCCGTTGCTGTAATTGGGGCAAGTATTCATGAAACCATCTTTTCCAAAACGTTTGTTTCATCTGTTGAATTGCGTGCCATCTTTTTAACGCATGTACATTTTTGTCAATAAGATGCGCTTCTCCAGCTGTTGTTATTGCCTTGCCGATTAGAAGATGTCCTGGGCTGAGGACGTCAAGATTTGTCGGATCATTTGATAAACTACACAATGGTCGTGAGTTCAATATTGCTTCGATTTGTGTTAATAAAGTGCTGAGCTCTTCAAAGGTTAACACTGTTTGTCCTACCGTTCTTTTTAAATGATGTTTAACGCTCTTTACTCCGGCTTCCCAAAGGCCACCAAAGTGTGCAGCTAGTGGGGGGTTAAAATGCCAAATAACGCCCTCACTAGCTGTTATGCAAGCTGTCTGTTCATTTGCTTCTCTAATGGCCTGGATTAAATCCCGTTTCAAAATTCTGTCGGCCCCTATGAACGTTGTCCCATTATCAGAGTATAAGTTCGTGCATAGACCTCTTCAACTTGTAAATCTTCTAAAGGCAGCAAGAAATGCTTCGGATGTCAAATCTGAGACAGCTTCAATGTGGATCGCCTTAGTTGCCATGCAGACAAAAAGACAAATATATCCTTTGTAGATTTTAGCTTTTCTGTGTTTTGACATTTTTAAGTCTATTGGACCTGCGTAATCAAGTCCAGTATTTTCAAATGGTCGAGCTTGAGTTACTCGTTGGATAGGCAAGTTTCCCATAATCTGTGTTTGATTATGGTGTCGATGTCTTGCGCAAGTGACACATTGAAAGATTTTTGCCTTAACAGTGGACGCACCGTTTATGATCCAGTATTTTGTGCGCAATGTATTTAAAACTAGTTGAGCACCACCGTGCAACGTTGTCATATGATATTTCAGAATTATGATGTCTGTTATATGATACTTACTGGGCAAAATGATAGGGTGTTTTGTATCATATGGGAGGTTTGAATGTTCTAACCTTCCCCCTACTCGAAGTACCCCTTCCTTGTCGATGAAAGTATTAAGCCTTATGAGAATGCTTTTTTTTGTTATTGGTTTCCCGGTTTGCAGTAGGCAGTATTCTGATTGAAAAATTTCTTTTTGTAGACAGCGAATGATTGCTGTTGTGGCCTCCTTTAATTCTCTGACCTTTGGATACGTCATTGAGCTTTGTTGCTCGGAACCTCTGTTATTTAATAATTTGTCAAAGGATGAATATTTTCTCAGTAGTATAAATTCATCTTTTTGCTGCGTGGTGAGCAATACTTGGGATGATTTAGTTTCCAAGTCTGTTTCGCAGACGTCATTGGATGTCGGCCAGAATTCTTCAGCTTGTGATAGCCAGGATGGGCCATTCCACCAACTGTTGTTGTGAACTATTGACGATGGCATAATGCCCCTTAGAAGCTATGTCTGCCGGATTATCCTTCGTTGGTATGTACCTCCAGACATTGTTCCTTGAATTTTCTTGGATCTCCACTACCCTATTTGCTACGTATGTTCGCCATTTGTTAGGGTGACCTTTGATCCAAGCAAGTACTATCTTGGAATCAGACCAGGAGACCGCCTTGGCGTCACGTAGTTGCATGTCCGACTTAACTTGCGTAGTCAGTTTACTTAGTAGGACTGCTCCAAACAACTCCAATCTCGGTATTGAAACAGGTTTGATTGGAGCCACCCATGTTTTAGCTATAACCAAATTTGTGTATATCTTACCATTGGTATGTGTCACTCGAAGGTATACGATAGCAGCAACTGCTTGAGTGGAAGCGAGTGATTCTTGGCTTAATTCGACAACAGGTGATATCTACGACCAGGATCCTGCACGGATTTTCTTCTTGACAATGTCTGTGACCAGATTCATAGGGTACATTCGTCTAAGGATGTTCCCGCAGAAGTTAATTTCAACACGAGGATGGCTCCGTCAAGGTTATGTTTACATTCATCTTTTCTTTTCGTACGTCTCTTTTGTTGATTGTTTTTTTCTTTTGTTTCCCTTTTGTAGCCGCATTGAGCACGATTGTCGCTGGGGCGCTGGTGGGAGTACTCGTTACATATATTTTAGTAGGGAAATCTCTTCATTTCCATGCCTTCTAATGACAGTACTTGGTAAGGACAACGCCGGCATCTTACAGCAGTAGTTCCCTTTTCGGAGTATGGTTGGCAGTCTCCAGCCCTTCAGGTAAACTTTTTCAGTTCAGTACGTTCATTTACTAGTCACGGTATTTGTTATTACAGTCGTCTTGTATCGCCAGGGAAGTCGTATTGGAACGCCGTCGCCTCTACAGTATAGACTAGATTTAAGTAGCTTGACAGAGTAAGGTAGCGCATAAGAATCCCTCGCTAAAATACTACTATACTACTTGTGAATAGATTACCATTTTACAATTTTCGTATTTTTCTATATGTTGCAAACAATATATGAATTTAGGTTGATCACGTTCTATACTTCCAGTCTGCCGTCTTTTGTAGATGTTTCTATTTGCTCTCCTCCGCGTGGATTGCTTGAGCGATGTAGGCATAGGTTACGCCTCTGGCATAACAAGCTGCAAGTCTTCCTGGGTACTCTCATATTACATTGCCACGTGTTTGCAGTAGTATGGTGCAAGCCCCTAATACTAGCATATCATAGAATGGGTTCCACCTGACTTACTTTTCCCCCCTTGGAGACTAAGTTTCGTGTAGGGAGGCATCACTCGAACCAGTAACGTCAGTGTCAGTGCAGTATCTCGAAGCCGTGTTAGTGTCACGTAACGTACTGCTTCTTGTATACGGTGCTATTGTAATTCGTATGGCTAGTTACAGGTGTATAGAGTAATAGCCTCGGTCTTCAGTGTCAGCAAATACTTGTCGATTCTGTCGGGTCTTCTACCAGTCAGGTATAAGTTGGTGCATGTAGTTGGTGCCAAAGATTAGCTCTCCTGCCATTGGCCGTCTAGTAATTCATAGTGCTTTTATTACTTAGTAATTCTGAAATTATAAACAAAGCGGCAGCGGGGATCAAATTAAACACACTGCAGGACTATTACAAACATAAAGTTCCTACAGGCGAGGTTGACTAAGGGAAAATTATACCGTGACACGTTCCCCAAAATATTTTCGTCGTGTTGTCTAACTAAATTTTCATGCGTAGTCCAAAACAAATCCTCGTCATCTTTTTGCAAATCTGAATTTGAATGGCAGCTTGTTTCATATGTCGATGCAGCGGTATATGTAATTCATATTTAAGTTACTGTCTGACTGATCGAGCAATTTTCCTATTGTAATGGATATTTATTTGGAGATGAAATTATTAAAATAAAACACCGAAATAAAATAAAAACCACTACTTTATTTACTCTATTATACTTTACACAATTACGTCGCGTTCTTAACCTATCGAAGGTTTACTCAAAACTCGCCATATTCTAAAACTCAGGCCGCCCCGGAACCTTCCCAATCATTTCGCGGTACTGTCACTCACCTACTTTCATGGCATTGCTTAATTCATTTCTGTTGATTTGTGATTTCAACAATTAGGCATCGATACATTACAAGTCGCTTCCTAGTGGCAACATAATTGTGTGACCATTATTTATCTAGGTTGCGTGTACTTGTTTTGTAATATACGATCCAGCTTTTTAAACTGATTTACATCATACATTATTTTTGTATTTATTTCTGATATTGTTTACATCACATTCCTCCTACCTTTGAAGTGGAGACTGTGGTTTTTGAAGTTTTTTGTACATTCTTTTTGCAACTTTTTCCTGGAAAACTTTAAGTGCCTTGTGAAAGGAAATGAATGAAATGAGATTCCGGGAGAGTCCGAGTTAGTGAATGCCTAAAATTTTTAATTAGAAAACATTTTGTTATTGTAGTTTGACATATCTCTAGCAAATTATTGCTAGGTGAAATTAAACAATCTTTAAAATTATAACAGATACATATGTATGCATATTTTTAACTAGAAAATTACTATTGGAGAAGTTTGCTTGTATTAGATACCTACTATTAAATTTTAATTAATTATAACTAGAAGTTTCATTTATTTGTATGATAGGTCGTATGTTATATGTTAAACAATAGCTTTTTTTATAACTTGTACATAGTAATTGTATCTGACTTGTACATTGTCACAAACATAGATGTATAATATTTATAATAAATTGAATCGGCTTGAATTATACTTATGTATATGTAGACAGTTCAAACATAAGTTTTGCTTTTATTATATTAATGAATGTATTGTACAAATTTTGTTTTTTCTTATCTTTAAATGCTCTATTTTTATTTAATAAATTATCTATGTGACTTTTTTTCTATAAAATACGTCCATTATATTATACATGTATTGAGAAATATAGCCAAAGGTTACCGACTGCGTTTCAAAAAAATAACACAAGCAACGGTGATAAAAATTTTTGTTTTTGTTTGTATATTATTACCTCGAAATATTAATAGAAATGTATTCTATTCAGAAAGTTCAAAATTTTTCAGTAGGTACTAAAAAAAGTATTTTACTTAAACAATTTCAAAATCGCTTACGTTTGTCTTGCTAGGTTTTTCTTCTGGACGAAAAAATTTTACTGTGGGGGTTGTTAGAGGGATCGTTGGTTTACTAATGTTACTTTTGTGTGTGTCATTGAAAACAGTTTCACGAATTAAATCACGCTGGATTTCCTTATTAACACTTCTTACTTTTGCGTTATCAGTTTCCTGCATTTCCAAATGACCATTTATGTTGCGCATTTTCCTGTGGATACTAGGAAAACGCTTTTGAAAATATGTGTTTTTTATGCTCAACTGTTTAAATTTTACTATTATTACTATTAAAATTATCGCAATAAGGCAGACTAAAACACTCAGAATAATTGTGTGGTTCCTCTTATATTGGTTATGGGTTTTTGAATCTCGGTCGGTTTTCACCTTTTCGATCTTATGTAAAAAGTTTTTAAGGCTGAGTTTCTGTTCGTCGAAATGTATTTTGTGATTTTGGTGGTCAATTAATTGTAATTTGTTTGGTAAAGTCCCTGATTGTAGTTGTGGCATTTCATTTATTTGTAATTCATTTATTTGTAATTCAAAGTTTAGTTTTAGTTTAGGTATTAGCTCGATTTGTTCGACTGAGATATTCTGCACGATGGTGTTGGTGCCAATTCTCACTTGACAATTTGGTTTGAGATTTAGTATACCTTTTCCATTCATTTTAATTACTGTTTTGTACTCTGCACACTCAATGTTGGCAGTAATTTCATTTACTAACAAATACAGGTAGAGGAAGATTTAAATTTAATAAAATAACAAAAAGGCGGGTAATAATATAATATAGCTATTTTAACTAAATGGGAAAAAAATAATTATAATAATAATACTTAAGCGTGGAATTTCTTTAATCTGTTCAAATGAACCACTTCCACCTTCCGACCTATCTGAATTTTTAAATTCACAGGGGAGGTTATTTCCTTTACTTCATATGGTCCAATCCAAATAGGTGATAACTTATTATTTTTGCCTTCGTTTTTTAAAAGGACTAAGTCACCAGTTTTGAATGACTCTTTCCGAAGGGTTCTATCATAATATTTTTTCGTTATTTCCTTGCTTTTTATTATATTTTTCCTGGCAATATTATGGGCTTCTTGGATTTTATTTCTTAGGATATAAAAATAATTTTCATGATCATAAATTGGTTCTGGTTTGCGTTTAAGGTTTGTGGGCAGGTCAGTTGTAAAACCAAAAAGACAGTCCATTGGAGTCAGACGTGTTGAACAGTGTTTGGTGTTATTATGTACATGCACGGCTTGCCTTAACCATTCATCCCAAGGGAGAGGGTTCTCATTCATGTAATTTCGCAAGTATTCCGTTAGTGGTCGATGAGATCTTTCCAGGGCGCCATTCGATTGTGGATGGTACGCCGTAGTATTTATTTTCTGTATGCGTAAGAATTTACACAAACGTTTGAATAGGTCACTCATAAAATTCGTGCCTTGGTCTGTGATCAGTTTTTTCGGTATTCTGTACCGTGTAATAATCTCTTCGTAGAAAGTTTTTGCAACCGTAGCTGCTTCGCAATCTGGGAGAACATAAGCATCCATGAAGCGTGTTAGATCATCTTCGAATGTTAGTATATACTTGTTTCCAAGGGTCGTGACTGGGAGTGGTCCCACTATGTCCAGGTACACTTTATCGAAGGGCTTTTTCGCTGTATCAGGCAGCACCATTGGCATCCGGGTTAGCTTGCAATGTTTATTAGTTTGGCATTTAGGACAAGATTTTATGAATTTTGCTATATCCTTTAACATATTCTTCCACCTGTACTTCCTCCGAATTCGGTGATAGGTTTTTGCAATCCCTTGGTGGCCCCCTAATGGGTTTGTATGAAAGACTTTTAATATTTCATCAATATCTTTTTTTTCAGTCAGAATCTCATATTGAGTGTTACCCTCATTTATTTCTGATGTGTTGTAATTGTAGTTTTCCCCAGTTTCAAATAATTCTCTTGAATCTTTTTCAATATTTACTTGTATTTCTTCTTGAACTTGAGATTGAGGGTTTAATGAGTCTTCTGTTTGCTGTTTTTTACTTTGCGACCTTGTGGTCACAAGCATTGTAGTACCTTCTTGCGGGATTCGGCTTAAAGCACGGCATTGCAGTTTTTTCGGCCTGGTTTGTACTTTATCTCATAATTATACTCCGATAATTTGTGATGAAATCGTATTAAGCGTGACGTGGGATCTTTAACGTTGAACACTCCTATTAATGGCTGGTGATCCGTATAAACTGTAAATTTTCTTCCAAGGAGGTAACATCTAAAATTTTTCACGGCCCATACTATACCTAACAATTCTCTCTCTATAGTTGAATAGTGTCTTTCCGCTTTGTTGAGGGTCCGACTTGCATAAGCTATAGGACGATCATGGCCGGGAGGGCCTTGTGATAATACTGCACCCAATGCTTCGTTGCTGGCATCTGTTGTAACGATAAAGGGCTTTTTAAAATCTGGATAAGCTAAGACTGGCGGCGTGGTAAGCGACCTTTTTAAGAGTTGGAATGCGGCTTCACTGTCCGATGTTCAAATGAATTTTTGTTTTCCACGTAAGAGTTTTGTTAGCGGCTCTGCGGTCTTAGAAAAGCCGGGAATGAACTTTCTATAGTAGTTTGCTAGTCCTAAGAAACTTTGCAATTGCTTTATGGTGGTAGGTGTTGGGAATTCTTGAACACATTTAATTTTCTCGTTATCTGGAGCACAACCTTCATGGGAGCATTTGTGGCCTAAATAGACCACTTCCTTTCTGAGAAATTGACATTTTCCTGGTTGGAGCTTTAAGTTATATTCTCTTAATCTTTCAAAAATGTCGGTCAGTTTTTTTATATGGTCTTCCAGATTTTTCCCGTAGACGACAATATCGTCTAGATAAACAAAACACTTTATGCCTTGCAAACCAGTAAGCACACGATTCATTGCTCGCTGAAAAGTTGCTGGAGCTGTTTTTAATCCAAAAGGCATTCGAAGGAATTCATAATGTCCATATGCCGTACTGAAAGCCGTCTTTTCGCGGTCTGAAGGGTGCATTGGGATCTGATGGTATCCACTAGCTAAGTCCAATGTTGAAAAATAGCGTGAATTTCCCAGTTGGTACAATATGTCTTCAATTCTGGGTAGCGGAAATGCATCTCCGATGGTTTTTTCATTCAGTTTCCGAAAATCGACTACTATTCTCCATCGCTTTTCACCATTTGGGGCTGGTTTCTTAGGAACTACCAATAGGGGCGAATTCCAGGGGCTGCTACTTGGGGCAATAATGTGTTCATCTAACATATTCTTTATTTGTTTGTTAATTTCATTTTTATGAATATTTGGCAGTCTGTAAGGTCTCTGATTAATAGGGGCTTGATCACATGTCATGGGTATGTTGTGAGAAGTAACGTTAGAAAATGGTAGTTGTTCTCCTTCTAAATGAAATATATCACTATATGCTTCACATAGTTTCGTTACTGCTTTTCTTTCCTCGGTATTATGTGTTTGGTCTAATGATATTTCTTTTTCAAGTCGCTGAAAACGTTGTCTTTCTGAGATCTTTGCATCGCTTATAGATTTCTTCTCCAACTTGTAAATATTGAAATTTCGTAACGATTCTAGCTTTGGTTCCACATTTGGTAAAATAATTTCTTTCTCAAGTGTGTTTATCATACTAAGCCTTAATTTCCCATTCTGTGGTCTAATTAAACTATTAGCTATAAAAACGCCAGGTACAATTTCCTGAGAGGGACATAACATTTCATCATTACAGCTAATTGCAGGTATTTCTAATACCATTTCTGATCGCGGAGGGATATGCGTCGCATTGCTATATGAATCTGTAGTGATTGTCTCTCTATGCTTCTGAGAGGCTGGCAAGCTTAAAGCTGTACGAAGTGGATGGAAAGTACTAGATACTACTTCGTTTCTGCTTGACGACAAGCAATCTTTTGTATTACTTGTTTCCTTAAATGAATTGCGTAACTGGTTAACATCTCCTTTACATAAAAAAAGGAATTTTTAATTCGGTTGAGTTGTTACTATTGCCGGGGAAATGCAACATTCGTTCAACTGTGAGAATGTTTGCTTTGCCCCATATGAAGTTGCGACCTAATATACCATCAAAAGGAATCGAAATATTTTCCTGGCAGATATTAAATTCGCAATTTAAACCCTTACCTATCAGAAAAATTCCTTCACAAGACCCAAGGGTGAGATCAGTGCCACCGTACAAGCCTTGTAATTGAATAACCTTCTGTCGATTTACAAATGTATGGTCAGATAAACTATTTCTTTTTAAAATACTTACTTCGGCTCCCGTATCAACCAAAAGCTTAACCTTACCTATTCTAGAGATATTCAAGGGAAGTTCAATTATTGCTTCATTTACTGTTTGCGCATTATTTTGCAGTGAGATTATAGTATTAGAAACGTTAGGGTAATTTGAAATTTCTTTGCTGTTGTTAATAGTTTTATTTTCTTTCCTTGAAACTATATACTTATTGGGTAATTCTTCAAATTCTCCACAATGAATATTTTTGCACCCATATGCAGAAGGGTTAGCCATTGGGCGCAATAGGCTAGCCCGCTTTAGTTTCCCGAATGATTTTGGTTTGTGCTGTGTTTTTCCTCCCAAGACTTTTTTGCGTAGCAGTCAGCTATGGAATGTGAGGATCTAGCACACCAATCACATTTTAGTACGGTTGTTTGTCCTCCATTTCTGGGGAACTCTTTCTGTTTCATTTGTTGTGTATTATTTAATTGGCATGATTCTTGCGAGTGTCCGTAAGCACGACAAGCGTGACAGAATTGTGAGCGTCTTCGGGTGCGACACTCAGAAAAAGTATGTCCAGATCTTTTACAGAAATCACACTTTTTTAACTTTTCATGCCTTTCTTTCTCAGAAGTTTTCGCTGATGAAAAATGAAAATTGGTCCTATTGTGTGATGGATTTTGAACTTGTTCAGATAATTTTGAATATACATTTACGGAAGAAGTGTTTAAGACTGGAGAGGGATTAGAGTTTAGAAAAGGGTGTGTGACCAGATCTTTTGGGGGAACGTCTTGTGAGAGCTGAAAATTTGCTTCTAAGAAACCTTTTAGTTGCCTCACTTCATCTTCGTTAAATTGCTGACATGCAGATGATGAAGTCTGCCAGTTTGCAATTATTTGTCGGCTCTGAATTTGACGCTCTTCAATTTTTTCAACTTCTGTAGCCATTTTTATTAATTCATCTAGTGAATTACTCGTTTTTCCTATTACCACTTGACGAATAATAGGACTGATAATTCCCGTTTTAAACGTGTAGCATGTTTCTTCTTCAACTTCTTTTAGAAGCGCCTCATTTCCTTTAGGATATTTAGAATTTATTGCACGTTTACATTCAACAAGCATCATATTTAATTTCGTACCAAACGAGCCTACTGTTTCGTTGTGAATTTGAATACAACGACGTATATTGCTTATGATGTCATTAATTGAGTTACTTGGCTTAAACGCAGTTAAAAGTAAGCTCTCTAACTCATCTACCGATTCGATTTTTAAGTACTTAACCAGATCATAAGCTTCTCCCCTCAGTTTGGTTTTCAGTAGAGGTATCAACAAGCTTTTTTCTTCGGAAGAGGTCAAAGAATTCTCTACTTGCTTGCAACAATCGAGAAAAATAAGTAATTCGTTTGAATTATAATTTCTTTGTCCGTGAAATACAGGTACAATGTTATTAACCAGCTTGGAAATTTTTTCCAGTGACAAAGTGGCCATATTATCTATACAAATATTTAATTTCTGTACAAGATCAGGGTTTGTTTGGGTTCGTGTTATTGTTTTTGCAGTACTTAAGCTGCAATCACTGAGCTCAATGGGGGCTTTTATTTCGTCACTTTGAATCGGATTTTGAACTTGATTAGAGTCGTCGCTTCTAGCGGGATTTAACGGAGCTTCAAACACCTCGTCTAATTCAGATTCCAGAGTTAGGGAATCAATTCTGTCACAAAATCTAGCAAATTCTGGAGTTTGAGTAGTATTAAGAAAACGCTGACGTCGGTTTCGTGCACCTAGATTTTGAATCTTCGAACCGAATGGCATAAGTAATAATACGAGGAGCAAAATGCTGAACGAGCGGTTTAATTAAATTAAATCATAACACCTTAATTGCTTGTGCTATTTATTTATCGGTGGGTGCCTTATTATTTTTTTTTTTATGTGTACATACATACATCATGTGTACATTAAATGATTAAGTTTTTTTTTTAGACGTGTAGATACATTAAATGATTATGTTTTTTTTTTAGACGTGTACATACATCATGATGGTACATTCAAACATTTAATTTTTTGGTTTTAATAATATGTGATATACCTATCTAAATTTAGACCTTATCTTCTGTATAATTTTTTTTTTTTTTTTTTTAATGGATATATATTTATATATATGTACATATAATATAATAATAAGCCTATATCTATACCAATTCCGTTGTGACTCACTCTTTAAAATGGGTTGATGGGTTGACCTCTTTATGGTATATTATGCGGCCTTGCCTCTGTGTATTCTGGATCTT
>CAWUPM010001434.1:0-20519 GCA_963924295.1 Dioctria rufipes
CTTTCACAGATTCGAGCAATATTAATGCAGAACTAATATTGTCGACCACACTTCTATATAATTATACACTTTTTGGGCACTATTTATACGAATAATTATATACTTCCTTGGAGCCAAATCTGACACGTCCGCTCTCTTCAGAATAATAATAATTTTTTTTTTTTTTTATTTATATATAGGCTCTTTATTTGGTGGCTCTTTGGCTCTTTTCAAAATCCTTAAAACTAAGTGGCAAAAGGCTCTACAAAGTGTAAAAAGAAGACGCTAGCTAAACTAAATGGTATAAAGTGTCAATAGGGACAAATAATAACATCTAAAACAATTATAACAACTAATAAACAACAACAATGACACAAAAAGGAAAACAAACAAGACAAAATGCTCAAAAGAGTCTAAAAACGGTCACAAGAATTTGAAAAAGATCTAAAGTTTAACCAAAAAATTTTGAACCAGTCCCAATTTTGACAATTAGGTAAGTGGCAGTTCCAATGAGTTCCAAATTTCCAAAATAAACTAATAACAATGTTGCTAAACGAGCGAATTTAAACAAAAAATTTTGCAATTTAGCACCGAAACCGAAACCGAATTAAAAACTTAATAGCCGAACGAACGAAAAATTTACCCGATACCGTTATAGAATCCCGCGAGGGCGGCCTGTAGTATCATAGACCTCTACAAACTGCCCTCATCATCCCTCCAGCTTAGCATCTCTAACGGAGCGCTTATCCTTCCCACAGCACTTGCAACGGTTCCAAAGCGAGGAGAAGCCCCGTGGACTAGTGTATGCAAATGCTGTGGCCTGATATCACCAGCGAAAGACAAGAGCGCCGTCCTGCACTGACGATAGTGGCTGCCATGTGCAGTTGAATGTATCTGCGTTCGTTGCCAGATATTCAAGACGTAAACGTCTCTTCAATCTGTCAACGAAGTGGCGCTTAACTGCATTGTGCGTGGTGTTGTGGGTCAGTGTTCTGATTCCCATCTCCGGCTCTCATGTAGTACAAGTGAATTGTAGATTTGGCCAGTGTCAACACAAAGCTAATCAAACAATTCACCCGACTACAAACCTTTGGTCCCCATAGAAACGATGTCCTAGTAATGCCGAAATTCGGGTGGATCAACTGACACATATCGCGCACCAGTTCCATCAGACTCTGCAAAGCTGGACAAGTGAAGAACCTGTGAAACAAGGTGCCTTCACCAGAACAAACTGTGCAGATCCTCTGAACCCGCCGGTCGATATGTGACAACTGATTAGGATGCATAAGACTGTGATGCAGCAATTTGAATGCTACATCAGCATCTTTGTAACTAGAAGGATAACTGTAGACTACTCTGCAAGTTATCCCTCCCATCACGCCCATATTCACCCCGAGGTGTGTTCGCCATCTGTTGTATCCTGTATACTCCGGAGGTCTTATGGACATAAGCACGTCACGGAGCACACGTGTTGTAAGTGTGCTGAAAGGTGTGTGAGGCGGTCTGTCCAGAACGAAAGCATCTTCCAACTTAGTGCCAGGGTCACTGGTCCCAAGTTGGCGGAATCTCTCCCGCGCAGAAGTCGCCAGGTCGTGTAGTTGTGGAGTGTTCGTGTTTATTCGACAGTTTCCAGAGATATCAATAATATCTCCGAGAACTGTCAGTGTATGCGTGTCAGCTTCAAAACCTCGAGCATTACTGAACACTGAATCTATTAATTCAGGATTAAACCTGATTGGAATCGACGCGAATTGCGTGTACCGTAGAGCATTCCACTTAAGGTGAAATGCTGGCCTGATTCTGCCCCAGGTCTGAATCGTTGAGATTAGATCCTGCGGCCAGTCACGAGGATAGGGTGGTCGAACAGAGAGCAGGTAGTAATACTCCCCTATGCGATCCCTCCCAGTACATTCACTCACAGTTGAGAAATCAAGGTGTCTCTCTGGCAGAACACTCGTTGGAATGCACGCACTTGGAGACACCTTGATTTCACAACCAAGTTAGTGAGACCTAATCCACCTATCTTGACTGGCAGGCAGAGCGTGCTTTCAGCAACCCATCGTCTTCCGCACCAAAAGGCGTCTATCGCTTTTGCTTGAAGAAGACCTACGAAGCCTTCATCAAACGTCTCAGACTTTAGCAGATGAACGATGGACGAGGTAATCAAATAGTTTATCACGACTGACCTTCCCATTAGGGATAGTGGAAACAGTCGACTACGCCATGAGTTTACAGCTCTAGAGAGTTTCTCAAGAGCGATGCGGCTATTATTTGATTTACTCTCGCGTCCGATATACACACCTAAATACTTCAGGCAAGTATTAGTCCATTGGATATTCAGTGGAGTATCTGTACGATCTCTCCACCTTCCACACCACAAGCCTTGACTCTTGCTAAGGTTGATTTTAGCGCCCGCTATACGCTCATACTGTTCGAAAACAGCACGAGCGACCGGAAAAGCTTCATCTCTTGTCACGAAAATAAAAAGGTCATCCGCATATGCCAACATAAGAGGCCTCACATTGGTATATGGTAGATGCACTGAATATTGTTCGAGCATTCGACGAAGATTCACCAGTAGCGGCTCCAACGAAAGATCATAAAGCATACCTGACAATGGACAGCCCTGTCTGATACCTCGATGAAACGAGATAGGAGCCAGAACCTGTCCTTGATGCTTAATCAAAATCGCTGAATCTCTATACAGTTTCCCGATGATATCGAGCCACCTGGGCGGGAACCCAAATGCCTCGAGAGCAGTCAGGAGATACTCGTGCGAGACGCTATCAAAAGCCTTTTGCTGGTCAAGAGAAATCATGGCCATTTGTGTACCTGTCTGTTCATGGTAGGCAAACAAATGTTTGGCTACCGCGATGTTGTCGTAGATACTACGACCAGGAACACAATAGGACTGTTCCGGGTGTATTACCGAAGCAATCACTGAGCGGAGTATCGCCCCTAATGCTTTGCAGACGATTTTGTAGTCCACATTGCATAGGGTTACTGGCCTCCAGTTCCCCATCCTCTGCAAATCTCCTTTCTTTGGAATCAATCGCATAACAGACCTCCTCCAACTAGAAGGAAAGTCTGAATGTGTCTCAACCGCCGAATTGAAGACTTCCAAAAGGTCAGGAATTAATAAATCCCTGAAACGTATGAAGAATTCTGGAGTCAAGCCGTCATAACCAGGTGAAGTGTGTCGCCTTAGATCCTTTGTCGCAGCGATCATATCCTCCAATGAGATTACTGTATCCAGGATCTCCTTGCTGTCTTCAGAGAAAGTGGGAATATTCTCAAGAAATTCATGAGTGGTCGAGGATGTTGTCGACGTCGATTCAGAGTAGAGACTACTGTAATAGTCTCGAATAAATTCTGATAGCTGTTGTCCGTTGAGGACTTGTCCAGATTCATCAACTATCGATTCGACTTCACAAGAAGCAGTACGTCGTCTAGTTGCCTGAAAGAAGTACTCGGTTGGAGAATCGCCTTCCCTCAGCCAGCGTGATTGGCTGCGCAGCACAAACTCCAAGCTGTGCTTGTAAGTTTGTGTTGCCAAGCGTTCCTTTATTCTGTTGAAATAAAGAATCAACTCCGGCTGAGTTGGGAGAAGAGCTGCCACCCGAGATACTTCGGCCGACAAGCTAGAAGCTTGATACCCACTTCGATTGAAATTCGCTTCGATAAAAGATCGAATTTGGAGCTTTCCAACATCCCACCATTGACTAAGAAGAGGGAAGTCACCTTTCCTCTCTTGCCAATCGTGCCAGAATTCAGTGAATTCATTGATGAACTGCTCGGAATTCAACAAATAGTTGCTGAATATCCAGTATGCAGTTCTTCTTTCAACTAGAGTGCTGGTTGCCACTACAAGAAGGTGATCGCTAACGGAACACACTTCATGAGTGACACCAACGAAATGTTCTAGTATTCCAGGTGAGACGTAAAGTCTATCGATTCTGGAGCCTGCGAGACTTCCATGGATATTTCGCGAGACCCTCGTGTATGATCTAGTCGTAGGGTGCATCCAACGATAGATACCCACGAGTCTGAAAACACGAACAAAATTCCTCAACCGAGTAGCATTGACAGAGTTGAACTCTACTCCGGAATGCCGATCCATTGAGGGATTTAGCGTGCAGTTGAAATCACCTCCGAGGATAGTTTCGCCACTAAAATTTCACCAGACAGGATTGAACACTATCAAGAACTTGTCTTGTAATGTCCTGGTCATGAGGAAGGTACACGTTTACTACCTTGATATGTTTGTCTTGAACGACAAAGTCCAAGGAAGAAGCGAAGCCTGGGAAGATATCTGTATAGACAGGAGACGATAGTGTGAATTTGTTGGATACAATGATTGCCACCCCTGAGCCTCGACGAGGCGCAGGTGTGGCAAACATTGCATAGCCAGTGTGCAAATAAGCATAACGCTCAAGTTGTGTATATGTGTCTTGTGTAAAATTCGTCTCCTGTAGAAGGGCGATGTCTATATCGAACATTTTGACATGTTCGATAGTGCTGTGTAACCTTGTATGTGCACTTAAACCCCCGGCGTTGATAGAAGCTATCTTGCACATTGAAAGAGATGAAAAGCTGAAACGATGATGGTACGACGTCTATTGACTAGGAGAATCAACCAAGCGATGCTCCTGCATCAACTCCTGCACCCTCCTATGGAGTCGATCTAACCGGGATATACCGTTGTACTTCCCCTTCTTCTTGCACTCCTCTTGTAGGAGTAGAAGTTGGGGAAGTAGCAATTCCGGCTTCCCCAGCTCCTCCACAAGAATACTCCAGATTTTGCCTGAATTCTTCTTGTACAGGAGCCGGGAAAGAATCCTCGAGATCTTCTCCCTAGGAAGGGTTTCCAAACCCTCCGAGACTTCAAATTGGCTACCAATCGACATGGTGCTACCACACGATTCGTAGCCACTGAAGCTGGAGAGACCAGTCTCATCAAAACCGGTCATATCGCAGTCCGAAAGCTGCTCGAGAGACACTTCCGTGTCTCTCACAACAACCTTCGAGCCGCAAGCACCACTATCGTCCTCCTCCGAGTGGGGCCGTTTTGATGCGACTGGCTTTGCTGGCTCTGGAGGAGGCAGCATCGCCCGGTCCACCTTCGTCTTCCTCCTCGTCCTCCCTTTTCTGCCTACATGGCTAATCGACTCCTCGTCAGAAGTAGCCATGCTTTCACGTGCCGACGTGGCGCCGTTTACAGCCGTAATAATTTTTGCCTCAGGGACAATTTCAGGCACTTTAGCCACTGGCTGCTCCAAGATAGCAGGCTGAGTGCTGGCAGAAAGTTCCTTCTCCGGAGCCACTACTGTAGCAGTGGTTTCCTTCGAAGGAGCCTTCTGTTCAGCCTTCTTTCCGCTTCTCTTGGGGCAGTCAGCAATAAAATGCCCTACCAAATGGCAAGCATGGCATTTCGCTTCGGTGCCCACGTCTATCCAGTATCTCGAGCCGGATATGCTCAAGTAAAAGCCTGATGGAAGCGTGCACCCCTTATTTAAAGTGATGGACGCTTCCCGGCTGGTACCGAAGATACCCCGCCCGAGACCCTCGTCCCCAATTTTGATGGGAATGGCGCGAACCTTTCCATGAACCTTCCCGAATCTCCCAAGGAAATTCGCGAGGTCTTCATGTTGGGCTCGCATAGGGACCCGTGAAAACACGACCTTCGTGGGCTTTTCCCTGAGTGGGAACGGCACAAGGTGTCTACCATCCACCTCGATGCCCTCAAGCAAAAGCTTGGTAGCGCTTTCGAGGGTTGTGGTATACACCTCAACCATTCCCCCAGCTATTATCCCCATGGAGAATAGCTGCTCACAGGAGATGACGCGGAAGATTGCCTTCAGGTATGCAGTCTGAGGACATCCTCTGATGTGCTCCAACTGCATCCCGTAGCTCTCGTCCTGCCACCTCCCGTCGAAAAAGCCCTGGAGACCCGCACTGGTCTTGGGCCGAGGCTTACCTGCGTCCAATGGGGCCGGACGAGGAGTGATGCCTTTGCTCAAAATTTCAATTGTACTATTATTCCTGGAACCACCACTTACCTGGGCATACGAAATCCCTGGCACTACAGGTTGGGGTCGCAGTAATGCTGCTGGTCCTACTAGTTCTGGTGTTACTGTTGGTTGCTGCTTCTTTGGAGCTTTCTTCGTTGAAGACAGCGGTGGCCTCATTACAACACCATTCGGCTTTGGTGCTGAACTTGAAGCCTTTTTGACCACTTCAAGTAATTTTTCATGAGGCGCGTTTGACACTGCGGCAACAGCAATAGCTGCTGCTGTATTGCTAGCTGTAGAGGCTAGTGCCTCATCTACTTCTCGAGCGAGGTCCGCTGCTCTTGTTGTAGTCTTCTCCTGAGGAGTCGGCTTCAATTTTGCCAGTTTGGCCTCTTCAGTTGGGCCCTTATTGGCCTTTTCATTGGGCCCTTTGGGGTATTCCTTGGTAGAGGAAGAAGAAGCGTTACTATTCTTCTTCCTCCTTCCACTTGATTTGGGGGGATCATCAGTCCCCCCAGCATCGCTGCTGCTCTCACTCATTTTGAGTGAGGCAGTGTGATTTTGTATTTCACGCGATTTAATTTTTTAAATTTTATTTAGTTTAATATTTTGCACTTCACAAAAAATTTTAAATGTCTGGTCGAAATATTATAAAAAAGAAATTTTACGGTAGCCACGTTGTCATGGCAACGAAAAAATTTAGAAAATTTCTTAGAAATGTCACTGAATTTGTTCGATTTTCACAATTTTTTTTTCAAATTTCACAGTTTTTGATGCACTCTTTCACAGATTCGAGCAATATTAATGCAGAACTAATATTGTCGACCACACTTCTATATAATTATACACTTTTTGGGCACTATTTATACGAATAATTATATACTTCCTTGGAGCCAAATCTGACACGTCCGCTCTCTTCAGAATAATAATAATAATAATAATAATAATAATCTGGGGCAGAGCAGACTGCTACCAGACGGGTCTCCAGGTGGCGGATAGGAGAGCACCCTCTAGATATAGGGGGAAGCTGCGAATAACCCTCGGGTGAATAAGCAGTCCCGGACCAACTAGCGGCAGGGTCCTCAGGATGTGTTGCGATACTCAGTGGCGCGAGTATCTTAGTAAAAAGGCACATTATCCGCGAATAGACCCTGTGACATGGCGAGTGCATGTCGCCATTAAATAAGCATGTGCCAAACAAAAATCCGAAAAGCGTCTGTACCCAGTCTGGGCGGCTTCTAGGTTAGCGTCTGCCTCCTGTGGAGCGGCTGAATTACCTAACACCTGGCGGTAGGATAAAAACGCAACCCAATAATATGGAGAACAATCAAATGTATATGGAAGAAATGTCGCTGCCCGAGGAACGTCGGGGCGCCTCTGGAGCCACCGCTGGAGGTGACAGCATGCGAGCCGGTGGTGGTCGGTCGCTGAATAGGCGGGCGCCGACCGGTACACCCGAAAATGCTACAGCCGAAAACATTGTAAACAGCATTAATAATACACCTCCACTAAATGCAGCTGCACTGGATGTTTTAGTTGACCCTGATCAACTAACCACTAGAGCAGGACGGCTGAGACAACGCATTAAATGGACTACTGAAATGAATAAAGAAATAATGCGTTGTTACTTCATAAGTACAAGGTTGGAAAGCGAAATGACATCGTTTGGCGAGGAATTCCACAGACTTTTTATCGAGAAATACCCACAGTTTCAACATAGATTAACAAAACAAAATGTAAGTGACAGAAAAAGAGCAATAACCCGAAGAGGATTACTATCTTCAACAGAGATTTCGTGTATCCGGCAAGAAGTAACAGCTGAAATGAATTTTAACATAGACTACCAGGAACAAGAAGAGATATCAGCACCCTCAGGGTCGACAAATAATAGAGAACGAGAACAGGAGCCAGAAGAAAGAAACCTAGCCCCAACGACTAGTGCAATAACAAGACAACAAATTGAAGATCCTTATCTGCTCCCCCAAGTAATAGATGGTGCATCAAATTTAATTGAAGGAGAAGAGCGATCAGCGAACTATGAAGTTCTGGTTGTAGCTGAGGAACAGCAGCCTCGATATCCAAATCTAGAATTGCCGACAGTGGATGAGGAAGACATGTACACTATTGCAGAGCGAAACTTTAACGCCGCACTGATTGAGTTTAATGGAATCAGCCCACAAAATCGACAAATCCTTCCGAAGCTGAAAATCAATTTCAAACTAATTAAAATTGTTAAATATATAAATGAACAGCTCATCACCAGGCATGTTGGTTTGAGTAGCACTTTTGAAGATGTGCATTTGGTAATATACTGTGCTGCTGTAGCAGCAATCAGGACCTGTGGTTACAAAACAATAAGGCGAAGTAATCAGACTAGACAACAAAACATTTATACTCCACCTTGGATGAGACGACTCAAAGACAAAATAGAATGGGAGAGGAAGATACTCGGAAGATTAAACCAATTTAAGAATGGAAATCGGTCTGGATCACTGATACGAAAAATAGCAGAGATCATCGCACCCTTGAATGTAGGAGAAATCGACGAGAATCAACTTGTAATGATAATAGACACTCATATTCAAAGATTGCAGGTATTGAGTGCAAGACTGCAAAGATATAACAAGTCCAACGAGAGAAAAAGGCAAAACGCTCACTTTATTAATAATGAAAAACAATTCTATAGGTCTCTGAATAAATCTCTCCCAAATCTTAATAGCCGCGAACTACCATCTATAAACGCATTCGAAAATTTCTGGTCTGGCGTATGGGAAACTCCTGAATACCACAATAGTAATGCCCAATGGCTGATTGAAGAATCGCTCCGAGCAAATAATAACATTATACCTATGAGTGTCGATGCAATAAACTCTGCGGATATTAAGGAATCACTAGCTAATACAGGTAATTGGAAATCGCCAGGTATTGACTATATCCACAACTATTGGTACAAGAATTTTACTAGTACACATGAGCGGCTTGCTACGATTCTTCAGCACTGGCTACAGAATCCGGATGAAGTTCCTGAGTTCTTAACAACAGGAATTACGTATCTTCTACCAAAAGAATGTAATGCTAGTAACCCAGATAAGTTCCGTCCAATTACATGCTTGCCTACACTCTACAAAATATTAACGTCAATTTTAGCTCGGAAAATCTACTCACACTGTACGGAAAATAACATATTAACCGAGGAACAAAAAGGATGTTATAAGAACTCGCGAGGATGCAAAGATCAGCTTATAATAGACATGGTGATTGGTACACAAGCATACAAGAAGAATAGAAACCTTCATAGCGCCTTTATAGATTATGCAAAGGCTTTCGATTCAGTCCCACATGATTATCTAATAAAAATACTTCAAATATATAAGGTAAACCCAGCGATAGTTATACTCTTGGACCACGTTAAAAATCAGTGGAAGACGAGGCTGCACATAAATACTGGTGCGTCAGATATATCCAGTAAAGAAATAAGGATTCGCAGGGGAATATTCCAAGGTGATGCTCTAAGCCCCTTGTGGTTCTGTCTAGCGTTAAACCCTCTCAGCAGAACACTAAATGAAACTAAGTATGGGTATCAGGTTAAGTACACCGGTGGTTCTTATAATATTAATCATCTACTCTATATGGATGATTTGAAGTTAATGGCAGGAAGTAAAGAAAAACTGCACAAACTGCTAGACATAACGAAGCGCTTTTCAAATGATATCCGTATGGAATTTGCCCTAGAAAAATGCAAGACTGTACACCTCGTCAGAGGCCAGATAGTACAAGCACTAGAATACCAGGTGTCAGATGAAGCAATGATAGGAAATCTAACTGCGGACAATGCATACAAGTATTTGGGTTTCCTGCAAATCAGAGGAATACAACAAAGCGCAGCGAAGGAGAAAATTAAGATTGCCTGCCTGAAAAGGGCTAATAGTGTTCTCAAAACAAGCTTGTATGCTAAGAACAAGATAAAAGCCTTGAATACGTATGTTATACCCCTATTAACATACTCGTTCGGAATACTAAAATGGACAAATACAGATCTTGAAGAAATATCACGGGCTATTAGAGGACTCTTGCGAAAGCATCGCATACACCATGTGCATTCCGCACTCGAAAGACTGTACCTTCCCAGATCGGAGGGAGGACGAGGCATCATCAATATAAAGGAACTGTGCAATAACCAGATTGACAACTTGAGGAAATATTTTCTTGAGAAGTCTCACATGCCAGTCTATAAAGCCATATGTAAAACTGATGATAACTACACGCCCCTAAATCTATCTTCCCAAGAAGGGCCGAAGATAACTTTCAGAACAGAGGAGCAACTTCTAACAGATTGGAAGCAAAAAGAAATGCACGGGACATATCCATCCCGCTTAGAGGATAGTAATGTAGATAAAGTAGCTTCGACACAATGGCTGCGAAGAGGTGAACTATTTGGTGAAACGGAAGGTTTCATCATCGCCATACAGGACAGAATTATTGCTACAAGAAACTATAGAAAAGTTATCCTACGAGAGAATATAGTCGACACATGCCGAAGGTGTGGTAAAGACAGAGAATCTATAGAACATGTGATATCTGGATGTGAAATACTGGCAAACAGAGAATACCTATTTCGTCATGATCAAGTTGCAAAAATAATACACCAAGAAGTAGCATGGAAACTTGGCCTAATACAAGATAAAGTCCCGTACTATAAATATCATCCTCCCGATGTATTGGACAACAGAAATTATAAGATCTACTGGAATAGGACAATCATAACTGACAGGACCATCAGAGCGAATAAGCCCGATATATTCATTCTTGACAAGACAAAAAAGAAAATAGAGCTGTTAGATATCTCTATACCACTAGATAGTAATCTTCAATCAGCTTATAACACAAAACTTACCAAATATTTTGAATTAGCTACAGAAATCAAACGGTTATATAGAGTAGAATTAGTTAGTATAAAGCCTATCATTTTGTCAGCTGCAGGAAATGCTCATAAAAATCTTACACAGCATCTTAAAGAACTTGGAGTAGAGTATGTTTTCTCAAATATGCAAAAGTCGGTAATTCTCAATACATGTAATATTGTACGCGCTTTCCTAGCCCAATAAGTAAACTTGTAGTTAGAATAAGAAAACATGGTCTACTATGACCCGTTGAGTGTAAACCATTGTAAAATGAGAAAATAATAAATAATAATAATAATAATAATAATAATTTTTTTTTATGTAAATATGCTTCTTTTATTTTTGGCTCTTTGGCTCTTTTAAAAATCCTTAAAATACGTGGCAAAAGGCCTACAATGTGTAAAGAAAAAAATCAGACAATAGCTAATCTAATCATAACACAAAATGGGTCAAAAGGGACAACGAAAACAAACTAGACACTAACGATTGAACGAGAAGAAAAAATGAAACATTAAATTCTCAAAAGAGACTGTATATAACGGATACTAGAAATTTTGAAAGATGCCTAAAAGATGAAAAAACAAAAAATTTATTACTTGTCCCAATTTTGACAATTGGGTAAGTGGCAGTTCCAAGAAGTTCCAAATTTCCAAATTAATCTAATCAAAATGTAATTCCCTAAACGAGCGTATTTTCAACAAAAAATTTTGTAATTTAGAACCGAGACCGAAACCGAAGTAGAAAAAATATAAATCGAACGAACGAAAAAATTTATCCGATACCGTTATAGAGTCCCGCGAGGGCGGCCTGTAGTATCATAGACCTCTACAAGCTGCCCTCATCATCCCTCCAGCTGAGCATCTCTAACGGAGCGCTTATCCTTCCCACAGCACTTGCAACGGTTCCAAAGCGAGGAGAAGCCCCGTGGACTAGAGTTGCAAATGCTGTGGCCTGATATCACCAGCGAAAGACAAGAGCGCCGTCCTGCACTGACGATAGTGGCTGCCATGTGCAGTTGAATATGTCTGCGTTCGTTGCCAGATATTCGAGACGTAAACGTCTCTTCAATCTGTCAACGAAGTGGCGCTTAAGTGCTTGTGCGTGGTGTTGTGGGTCAGTGTTCTGATTCCCATCTCCGGCTCTCATGTAGTACAAGTGAATTGTGGATTTGGCCAGTGTCAACACAAAGCTAATCAAACAATTCACCCGACTACAAACCTTTGGTCCCCACAGAAACGATGTCCTAGTAATGCTGAAATTCGGGTGGATCAACTGACACATATCGCGCACCAGTTCCATTAGACTCTGCAAAGCTGGACAAGTGAAGAACCTGTGAAACAAGGTGCCTTCACCAGAACAAACTGTGCAGATCCTCTGAACCCGCCGGTCGATATGTGACAACTGATTAGGATGCATAAGACTGTGATGCAGCAATTTGAATGCTACATCAGCATCTTTGTAACTAGAAGGATAACTGTAGACTACTCTGCAAGTTATCCCTCCCATCACGCCCATATTCACCCCGAGGTGTGTTCGCCATCTGTTGTATCCTGTGTACTCCGGAGGTCTTATTGACATAAGCACGTCACGGAGCACACGTGTTGTAAGTGTGCTGAAAGGTGTGTGAGGCGGTCTGTCCAGAACGAAAGCATCTTCCAACTTAGTGCCAGGGTCACTGATCCCAAGTTGGCGAAATCTCTCCCGCGCTGAAGCCGCCAGGTCGTGTAGTTGTGGAGTGTTCGTGTTTATTCGACAGTTTCCAGAGATATCAATAATATCTCCGAGAACTGTCAGTGTATGCGTGTCAGCTTCAAAACCTCGAGCATTACTGAACACTGAATCTATTAATTCAGGATTAAACCTGATTGGAATCGACGCGAATTGCGTGTACCGCAGAGCATTCCACTTAAGGTGAAATGCTGGCCTGATTCTGCCCCAGGTCTGAATCGTTGAGATTAGATCCTGTGGCCAGTCACGAGGATAGGGTGGTCGAACAGAGAGCAGGTAGTAATACTCCCCTATGCCGATCCCTCCCAGTACATTCACCCACAGTTGAGAAATTAAGGTGTCTCTCTGGCAAAACACTCGTTGGAATGCACGCACTTGGAGACACCTTGATTTCACAACCAAGTTAGTGAGACCTAATCCACCTATCTTGACTGGCAGACAGAGCGTGCTTTCAGCAACCCATCGTCTTCCGCACCAAAAGGCGTCTATCGCTTTTGCTTGAAGAAGACCTACGAAGCCTTCATCAAACGTCTCAGACTTTAGCAGATGAACGATGGACGAGGTAATCAAACAGTTTATCACGACTGACCTTCCCATTAGGGATAGTGGAAACAGTCGACTACGCCATGAGTTAACAGCTCTAGAGAGTTTCTCAAGAGCGATGCGGCTATTATTTGATTTACTCTCGCGTCCGATATACACACCTAAATACTTCAGGCAAGTATTAGTCCATTGGATGTTCAGTGGAGTATCTGTACGATCTCTCCACCTTCCCACCACAAGCCTTGACTCTTGCTAAGGTTGATTTTAGCGCCCGCTATACGTTCGTACTGTTCGAAAACAGCACGAGCGACTGGAAAAGCTTCATCTCTTGTCACGAAAATAGAAAGGTCATCCGCATATGCCAACATAAGAGGCCTCACATTGGTATATGGTAGATGCACTGAATATTGTCCGAGCATTCGACGAAGATTTACCAGTAGCGGCTCCAACGAAAGATCATAAAGCATACCTGACAATGGACAGCCCTGTCTGATACGTCGATGAAACGAGATAGGAGCCAGAACCTGTCCTTGATGCTTAATCAAAATCGCTGAATCTCTATACAGTTTCCCGATGATATCGAGCCACCTGGGCGGGAACCCAAATGCCTCGAGAGCAGTCAGGAGATACTCGTGCGAGACGCTATCAAAAGCCTTTTGCTGGTCAAGAGAAATCATGGCCATTTGTGTACCTGTCTGTTCATGGCAGGCAAACAAATGTTTGGCTACCGCGATGTTGTCGTAGATACTACGACCAGGAACACAATAGGACTGTTCCGGGTGTATTACCGAAGCAATCACTGAGCGGAGTATCGCCCCTAATGCTTTGCAGACGATTTTATAGTCCACATTGCATAGGGTTACTGGCCTCCAGTTCCCCATCCTCTGCAAATCTCCTTTCTTTGGAATCAATCGCATAACAGACCTCCTCCAACTAGAAGGAAAGTCTGAATGCGTCTCAACCGCCGAATTGAAGACTTCCAAAAGGTCAGGAATTAATAAATCCCTGAAACGTATGAAGAATTCTGGAGTCAAGCCGTCATAACCAGGTGAAGTGTGTCGCCTTAGATCCTTTGTCGCAGCGATCATATCCTCCAATGTGATTACTGTATCCAGGATCTCCTTGCTGTCTTCAGAGAAAATGGGAATATTCTCAAGAAATTCATGAGTGGTCGAGGATGTTGTCGACGTCGATTCAGAGTAGAGACTACTGTAATAGTCTCGAATAAATTCTGATAGCTGTTGTCCGTTGAGGACTTGTCCAGATTCATCAACTATCGATTCGACTTCACAAGAAGCAGTACGTCGTCTAGTTGCCTGAAAGAAGTACTCGGTTGGAGAATCGCCTTCCCTCAGCCAGCGTGATTGGCTGCGCAGCACAAACTCCAAGCTGTGCTTGTAAGTTTGTGTTGCCAAGCGTTCCTTTATTCTGTTAAAATAAAGAATCAACTCCGGCTGAGTTGGGAGAAGAGCTGCCACCCGAGATACTTCGGCCGACAAGCTAGAAGCTTGATACCCACTTCGATTGAAATTCGCTTCGATAAAAGATCGAATTTGGAGCTTTCCAACATCCCACCATTGACTAAGAAGAGGGAAGTCACCTTTCCTCTCTTGCCAATCGTGCCAGAATTCAGTGAATTCATTGATGAACTGCTCGGAATTCAACAAATAGTTGTTGAATATCCAGTATGCAGTTCTTCTTTCAACTAGAGTGCTGGTTGCCACTACAAGAAGGTGATCGCTAACGGAACACACTTCATGAGTGACACCAACGAAATGTTCTAGTATTCCAGGTGAGACGTAAAGTCTATCGATTCTGGAGCCTGCGAGACTTCCATGGATATTTCGCGAGACCCTCGTGTATGATCTAGTCGTAGGATGCATCCAACGATAGATATCCACGAGTCTGAAAACACGGACAAAATTCCTCAACCGAGTAGCATTGACAGAGTTGAACTCAACTCCGGAATGCCGATCCATTGAGGGATTTAGCGTGCAGTTGAAATCACCTCCGAGGATAGTTTCGCCACTAAAATTCACCAGACAGGATTGAACACTATCAAGAACTTGTCTTGTAATGTCCTGGTCATGAGGAAGGTACACGTTTACTACCTTGATATGTTTGTCTTGAACGACAAAGTCCAAGGAAGAAGCGAAGCCTGGGAAGATATCTGTATAGACAGGAGACGATAGTGTGAATTTGTTGGATACAATGATTGCCACCCCTGAGCCTCGACGAGGCGCAGGTGTGGCAAACATTGCATAGCCAGTGTGCAAATAAGCATAACGCTCAAGTTGTGTATACGTGTCTTGTGTAAAATTCGTCTCCTGCAGAAGTGTAATGTCTATATCGCACATTTTGGCATGTTCGATAGTACTGTGTAGTCTTGTATGAGCACTTAAACCCCCGGTGTTAAGACAGCCTATCTTACACATTCACAGAGATAAGAAGCTCAAACGATGATGGTACGACGTCTATTGACTAGGAGAATCAACCAAGCGATGCTCCTGCATCAACTCCTGCACCCTCCTATGGAGTCGATCTAACCGGGATATACCGTTGTACTTCCCCTTCTTCTTGCACTCCTCTTGTAGGAGTAGAAGTTGGGGAAGTAGCAATTCCGGCTTCCCCAGCTCCTCCACAAGAATACTCCAGATTTTGCCTGAATTCTTCTTGTACAGGAGCCGGGAAAGAATCCTCGAGATCTTCTCCCTAGGAAGGGTTTCCAAACCCTCCGAGACTTCAAATTGGCTACCAATCGACATGGTGCTACCACACGATTCGTAGCCACTGAAGCTGGAGAGACCAGTCTCATCAAAACCGGTCATATCGCAGTCCGAAAGCTGCTCGAGAGACACTTCCGTGTCTCTCACAACAACCTTCGAGCCGCAAGCACCACTATCGTCCTCCTCCGAGTGGGGCCGTTTTGATGCGACTGGCTTTGCTGGCTCTGGAGGAGGCAGCATCGCCCGGTCCACCTTCGTCTTCCTCCTCGTCCTCCTTTTTCTGCCTACATGGCTAATCGACTCCTCGTCAGAAGTAGCCATGCTTTCACGTGCCGACGTGGCGCCGTTTACAGCCGTAATAATTTTTGCCTCAGGGACAATTTCAGGCACTTTAGCCACTGGCTGCTCCAAGATAGCAGGCTGAGTGCTGGCAGAAAGTTCCTTCTCCGGAGCCACTACTGTAGCAGTGGTTTCCTTCGAAGGAGCCTTCTGTTCAGCCTTCTTTCCGCTTCTCTTGGGGCAGTCAGCAATAAAATGCCCTACCAAATGGCAAGCATGGCATTTTGCTTCGGTGCTCACGTCTATCCAGTGCCTCGAGCCGGATATGCTCAGGTAAAAGCCTTTTGGAAGCGTACATCCCTTATTTAAGGTAATGGACGCCTCCCGGCTGGTACCGAAGATACCCCGCCCGAGACCCTCGTCCCCAATTTTTAAGGGAATGGCACGAACGTTGCCATGAACCTTCCCAAATCTCCCTAAGAAATTTAAGAGGTCTTCATGGCTCGCTCGCATAGGGACCCGTGAAAACATAACCCTTGTGGGCTTTTCCCTGAGTGGGAACGGCACAAGGTGTCTACCATCCACCTCGATGCCCTCAAGCATAAGCTTGGTAGCGCTTTCGAGGGTCGTGGTATACACCTCAACCATTCCCCCAGCTATTATCCCCATGGAGAATAGCTGCTCACGGGAGATGACCTGGAAGATCGCTTTTAGGTATGCGCTCTGAGGACACCTATTGATGTGCTCGAGCTGCATACCGTAGCTCTCATCCTGCCATCGCCCGTCGAAAAAAGCCTGAAGACCCGCACCGGTCTTAGGCCGAGGCTTACCTGCGTCCAATGGGGCTGGACGAGGAGTGATGCCCTTTCCTAAAATTTCTATTGATGTCTCTTTTTTGGAACTGCCACTTACCTGTGCGTATGATACACCTAATATTATAGGGGAGGATCGTGGTGCTGCTGTTGTTGCTGGTACTGCTGTTTCTGGTGCCTGCTGCTTTGAGGTGGTTGCCTTCTTTGAAGAGAGCGGTGGCCTCATCACAACATAGTTTGTCTTTGGCGCTGAATCTGAAGCCTTTCTAACAATATCCTTAAGCGTAGGCTGATGTTCCAGACTCGAAAGCGTCGTCGTAGCTTCTGCCAAAGCTGCAGCTACAGACGTTACAGAGATAGCCGTAGATTTTGAAGACAATGCTCCAGATGCTTCCAGAGCAGCTACGTCTGTCTTCGCAATAGCGCTCCCCAAGTAAGGCGGCTGCACTTGTACTCTGCTGGTACTGACCTCTTCAATTGGGCCCTTAACGGCCTTTTCTTTGGGCCCCTGGGTAGGTTTTTTAGATGAAGAAGCTTTCACAGTCTTCTTCACCCTTGTATTTAATTTGAGGGGATTATCAGTCCCCCCAGAGTCGCTGCTGCACGAGCTCATTGTGAGCACGGCAGAGAATGCTTTTAATTTTTTCACTTCCAATTTCTATAATTTTTCCGTTCAATAAATTTTCCAAACTTTACAATAAAACTTTCCTAAACTTTGCCGAACTACAAATTTTCACATTTTTGGCGTTGCCATGGCAACGACCAAATTAAATTAAAATATTTTTTTAAATGTCACTACAATTTTATTTTATGCACTTTTCACAACTTATTTTTCAATTTTTTTAAATGTTTTTTTATAGTTTTAGGTGCACTTATTATAGTACACTATAACGCACACACTTTTAGTAACTTTAGAGCACTTTCACGGGCTTTCACTGCTTTTTTCCGCTTAAATACTTATTATTTGTGGAGCTCTTAAGTGACACGTCTGGTCTCAATAATAATAATAATAATAATAGTTTTTTATTTTACACTTCATTGTCTTAGCGTTCAAATTAGTTATAAACAAATTAGAAAAAGTAATAATAATAATATAATAATATAAATTAATATAAATTAAACTGAAATTAATACTAAGATGCAAATAGCCAATTGACTTAAAAAACTACAACAATGGCTCCAAGGCCGTCTGTCGAGGTTGGCAAGCACTAAGGTAGCATCTTAAGTGAGTCATTTTCATTAGCAATTCAGTTACATGTATGTATTTAGATCTAAGAAACTATAGCATTTTTGATAATATTGAATTATCCATTATATTCTGAAATTAAAAACTTTCTGTATTTCCAGGCTTTTGTAGCAAATTGAAAAAGATCCTTATATTCATTTACTCCATTAAGAATATCTAGTACTTCAGATTCGCTTAAGTTTTTTTTTCCGAAAATTCTGATGCGAAATTCCGATAGAATAGGACAGATTCCAAGAAAATGCAACAAGTCCTCAGTCTCACCCAAATTGCAGAGGGAGCAAAGGCTAGAGCCATCTCTTCTCCACCAGCTTCCATTCAGACTTATAGAATTTGATATAAAACTATCTCTTTGATGGCCGACAAAATTTCTTTTGTGCCGGGTTGTAATTTCATGTCTTTTTAAATGAGTCTAAATGAGTCTAAATGAGCTCAGGCTTTCAAAACAAACCTTACAAAATGGAACTTCGTTGAGTTTCCTAACCCAAGGAAATAAAACTTTGCACTCAATTCTGAATTTTTGCTTGAATTTGTCAATTTTTTTGTTTTTGGTTTTTCAGAATATGGTGGATTTTAGGGCTCCGTAACCAGAGAGTAACAACAGAAACCCTATTACTAAGACTTCGCTGTCCGTCCGTCACCAGGTTGTACCTCATGAACCGTAATAGGTATAGACAGTTGAAATTTTCACAGACTGTGTATTTCTATTGGCGATATAGCAACAAATATAAAAAATTAAAGTGGAATGAACAACGTCAGTTGTTTTCGTAACTAAAACAAATGAAAATCTGTATGTTGGAATTTGTGTTATCTAGTTACCTCTTAAGTTTTTACTTTAAATTAAATTTCTTTTGGCAGCACCTTGAAGGCAAAGACTGTAATACGTACCGATTTCTGTTGAAATAACTGTTCTTATTTACCACGGGGGCTTTGACTTTGATATGTGAACCGTCAATACAACCTAAGACTCCGGGTATATTCTTTGATCTGTCGAAGTTGATTGCATTTCTCGCGGCTTCAGTAGGCCATTCAACAAATTCATGTCAAATAGAAACAGAAACTAGCCACGATGAAACCCTTTTTACAACACACCAAGCTGTGGATTTACTTATCCCGAATAAATTCTATCACTCTAAAAGGATGTTATGAAATTACAAAAAGAAATATATTTAACCTATTAAAACTACTGCAATTAAACGAGTTAATCTGAAATGAGCTTTTAAATCGATGTCGCTATAATTTTGTACTGTTCTATAAAATGTTGATTTTTCTAATGCGTTTCAGGGTTCGCTCCAACTTCTGAAGACGATGATATCGACGATGATGACGAGTCTTTCATCCAAGAACACTTATTTAGATGTACGCTTTGCTCGCTTGATGTAGAAAGTAACTGCAGAAAAATTTATTAATTACATCACATGTCGTAGAATTCTTTTGTGATATATTGATTCTATAATGTTTTTCTACCTCTATCAAAATTTCTTTATCTAATGCAGCCATTTTTACAAATTCTTTACTCAAAATGTAATGCCTCACAAAATGTCAGTTATAATCTACCAACCTCTAAAACTCAAAGTTCACCATGATCCAGTTCATTTTTATACCCAAGATAAAATCATAGGGGTATACTAAGTTTGTCATTCCGTTTGTAACACCTCAAAATAATTATGGTAGAGCAAAATGGATTGGACACCTATTCATAATATTAAAAGTTATTTTGATTTTTGCATGTCCGTCCGTCCGTCCGTCTGTGCGCACGATAACTCGAGAACGCGTATACTTAGAGAGCTGAAATTTTGTACACGAACTTTAAAAAAAAGTAAAATTAAGTTCGAAAATGAAACAAATCGGGCAACTCCTTCGTGGGGTTGCCATATAAAAATTTCGTTTTCCGCTATATATTTGGACACTGCCTGAGACCGCGTCGACATGGAGAGCTGAAATTTCGTATTTGATGTTTTTGCTACATTAGCAAATAAAGTATCAAAAATGGACTAGATCGGGCAACTCCTTCTTGGTGTTGCCATATAAAAATTTAGGTTTTTTACGTATACTTTGAAAACGATCAGTCCAAGACATTTTCATTGTACTAAAAATTTCTGCAGAATACGAAATCCTATAAAATTGGTTATAATCATTTTTTCTGTGCGATAAACCGTTCTAGAAATATATGCGAAAAACAACTTCAAAATCAATACTTGAATAGATCGGTGACCATACGAAATTTAATACGGGCATTCATCTAGGGTATCATAAGAATTTGTCTTAGACCAATTCTAGCTTTTTACTTGTTTAAC